>JADDOH010007953.1:0-57267 GCA_016648135.1 Agrypnia vestita | reverse complement strand
CCTTCAAACATTTATTAAATAGAGTATGAAGCCACGAAATCACTGATGGGCCACCAGCCTTGATATAGTCGGCAGCAACGTTATCATACCCCACAGCCTTACCATTCTTCATATGCTTTATTGCACACTTTATTTCTTCCACACTTATTTCGCTGACTTCATTCTCGTCATTCATACTTCTCTCCGTGAGAATATCGACGGATTCCTCTATTACAGCCTCCTCACTCTCATACGTTTCCTGGAAATAGTTCATCCATCTATCTGTTATTCTATCTTCATCCATTAACATTTCTCCATTCGCTGACTTAATAGCTTTCATACTATTGCTTTCCGTCCCACATCGAGATTTTTTCACCTCCTTCCAGAAAAATTTGATGTTTTCCCCAAAATTCTTAGACATTTTCAAATCTTCCTCTCTTTTCAGCCGCTCTTTCCTTTCTTTCACACCTGCTTTCACTCTTTTTTTACACGCATTGTATACATCTTTTGCCCCCGCGTATTCATCTCCACTCACTGTCAGAAGATGGAGCCACGCTTTTCTTTTTTCTTTCAATAATTCCTTTATGTCATCATCCCACCATGCATCCCCTTTCTTCCTTCCCTGCTTAGCTGTTCCACAGACTTCCTTCGCTGACTCGCAAAGGGTATTTTTTAAGTAATCCCATGCATCATCTATCCTAAGATCACTCACCCTCCTTACACTCAGCCTTTCAACAATTTTCCTTTCAAACTTCTCCCTTAAATCGTCCTTTTGTAGATTCTCTGTTTTGATTCTAGACGGAGCCGGTACAGTTCTTTTCCTGGACCGCCAGCCTTGAAACAAGTTTATTCTTGAGACTACAAGAAAATGGTCAGTTTCCATCTCGGCACCCCTAAATACCCGAGTATCAACCGTAGCGGCTCTTAGTCTAGAATCAATCGGCACCCCTAAATACCCGAGTATCAACCGTAGCGGCTCTTAGTCTAGAATCAACCACAACAAAATCAATTATCGATCTTTCATTCCCTCTCTCCCATGTGTATTGATGGATTCTTTTGTGATCAAAAAAGGTATTTGAAACAAAAAGATTCCATTCCAAGCATACCTCAAGCAAACTTTTACCATTCTCATTCATCCTCTTGTCACCATACACACCAAGGGCAGTCTCGAAGCCATCTCTTCGTGTTCCCACCCAGCCATTCAGATCACCTGCGGAGATACTTCTTTCATTGCTTCGTTTCACGTTCATTACATCCCTAACATTCGTCCAAAATTCATTTTTCACTTCGTCCTTTTCAGAATTAACCGGGGCATAGCCTATAACTAGAAACACCCCCGTGACTCCAATTTTGAACCGGATCCACATTAGTCTGGCACTGACAAATTCATATTCTCTCATACATTCCACCATCCTTCTCGAGAGCAGCGCTGCAACACCCTGGCACGCTCGGTCCGCCTCCGGCACTCCGGACCAAAGCACCATCATGTCGTTGTGCTCTAACTCTCCACAGCCTTTCTTCATACTTTCGCTTATACATAAAATGTCTAGGTTTTTGTCATTCATACTATCACACAGTTCATTCATCTTCCTATCCATTCCTCCCCTAATATTCCACACTCCCACTCTGCACTCTATCCTCCTCTTTGCGCAATCTCCCCGGGTAATGCGGCATGGCTGATTGCGAGTCTCGCCGATACCTACAGGCATGACCCGGCCACCTTTTCCTACTTAACCATTAGAGCTCTACACTAATTTTTACTTATCCTACAACCCCCTAATGCTTACACTTATTCATATCAGAAAAAGTTATAAAACACATATTACACTGACATACTTATAAACATAGCACAGTAATTTTACCTAAAGACTAAATTAACTTATGTATTATGTAAAGACTTAGTAAAGACTTATGTAAAGACTAAATTATCTTTGCACACAATTCCCTAAGATACGTAGAACAAGTAAGTTATTTCACCTAGCAGACTAAATTACATATTACTATCGTCTCATTGATTTTATTGTCTCTTAAACTCTGTTTCGGTTCGGTGTCAGGTGTCCTTTGTCCACTATTTGGCCAGTAGGTAGTTGTCATCCGTTCGCCAGATGATAACTAAGTAGCTATAATATAATCCAAGGTGATACAGCCGGCCCTTAGTCATTTACCATTTGTCTGATAAAAAAGTCAAGTCATAAATACACGGAAAATTATTTCTATAATTGGAATCTTCAACATTCATAACTATTAACATATAACATTATATGAGCTGCTATATTTCCTCATCAGACATTTCCCAAAAAAATATATATATATTAAGAACCAACACAACAAAACTATAGAGGCACTGAAATTGAGAACTGTCACTCAAATTCATTTAGTACATACTGAATTTGATAATAACTGCATATAATATTATACTTTGATGATCATCTAAAAAACTTATGAATATTTCTACAATATTCCAGTAGTTCAGAAGACAATATGTCTGATAGTATGTGTGTACAGCATGTACACACGTAATTTTTAATCAAACCATAACATTAAACATATCAGAATTCACATCTATTTTCGTATCTCAATGTTCCTCTCTATCTCTAGCACTAGTTATATAATATCATACGAGGGGTAAAAAAGAAAAAGCAGCAATATCAAAAAAATGTAAAAAAATGTTTTCAGTGCAGTCACCGAGAATTAGTAATTTAGAATGTACTGAATTCAAGATTTTATAGGTATTATATATAGCTCTATCCCTTCGAAAGTCGTGTTTCCAAATTATTATTAATAGCAAAGGCAGCAATATTCACTTCAACCAATTAACTCCCAAGGATGTGTCATGTGACAAAATGGCCGCTTCATACTAAAGTGAGTGTTGGTGTTAATTTTAGACTGAAACATCGTAGCAAAGACAGCAATATCCAATTATGTAAATAGCAAAAGCAGCAATGTCCACTATTTGGTAGCAAGCACAGCAATATCCATAGTTAAAATTTAAACATTTATTTGTACTACACATAAATATAAAAGGAAAACTTAGGTGGCAATTGTTTTTAAAAACTTATTTCAAAGGGGCGTAGGTTTCATAGATTCCCGAGAAATTTCCTTGAGTGGTGAGAGGTTTCATTGTATTTATCTCAGTGGGATATTGCTGCCTTTGCTTTTATACCCCTCACATAGTAAATAAAATAAAAATATAAAATAAAAATCATGGATTTTGTGTTTGAATACTTACAGTGACTCTTCGTTTTAAGAATTTAAAAAATAATTCTATTCTGGAATGCATTACAGAAACTTCACCAATCAATACATCTAAAGCCTTTGGATCAAGTCTCTCCTTTGTTGAACTTGATGAACCAGATCCACCAGTTTTATTATAATCGTTAATTTGATATGTCATTTTATTCAACTGCCTGTGTTTTGTGAATTCCACCATAATTCTACTTGCTTGCCTGTCACATTCCTTCTGTAAGACAGAGATGGCTGGCAGAAGTCTACCCGGTCCGTAGTATGTCTCAATGAGTGGCGTTTGTACTTCAACAGTTCTGGCGATAGATTCAAACAGTGAAGTTAATGTATCAGCAAAAATAACACTAGCTCTTTTGTCAGTAGAATTTGTATCTAACGCATTGTGCAATGACTTTTGTGACGTTTCTTGAATCTGAAAAGAAAAAAAAAATGTTAACAAATTGCAATAAAATTTGGCTTGTATAATTATTGTAAAATTTGATTTGCATGACCAACCTTTGAACAAAGATAGACGGCAAATCTCTGTAGACCTTCATCATGCATTCCCAAAAGAGGAAATATCTTGAAAAATCTCTCAACTGAAGCCAAGTCCTCTTTTTTGACAGCTTCATTGAACCTGAGTTAAATTGAAATGCTTGGTCAAAAAAAATAAGTATCATAAATGTAAGTATCTGGATGAACGTTTGTCTGAGCGCATGAAAGAAACAGGAGATAGAGTGAGAAAAAGTGATAAAAAGGACGCAATGTGCAGGCGCACAGTTGTTATTATGAAGCACAGACTCGGAGAGCTAATTCAGAACCGCTGTTTATACAATATACTGACGTAATTTGTGCGGAACAATAAAACTAAGAACATTCGGGAAGGAGAACAGATCCTTCTGAGCAAAAGGAAGGATATCACAATAAATAAATTTTATATATATGAAAAATTACACCTTACAAACGACACAGTATATTAATTAGTATACCAACATCGCAACTCTCAAATTTATTTAGAGACAAAGGAGAGTTAAGAGAGGTGAAGAGTGAGTTTATAGTGATAGAATGTTAATGCTATTATGCTAATCACCTAAAAAAAGCTGTGCTAACCTGTTTGTAACAGCAGTTCGAAGTTTATCTGCTGCATTGTGAAGTGTCAGACATGACTGATTGACTGCGCTGCTGCTGACCGACTTGTGCTCATTTTTGGGTCCTTCGCTGTCAGAAGTATCTGACACATCGGCGGCTGTTTGTCTCAATATGAGTGGGTCCATGGAAAGGAAACGATGAACATGTGCAGCACCTTAAAATAGAAAATTCTATCTCAAAATACATAAAAAATACATAAAAATTGTCAAGCTGACAGTCTTATGAACACAAGAATGAATATTTCTTATAACTTATTCTCACAAGTGAGTGCTGTATATCTGGACTAATGATTGTGGATATAAAACACATTTAATTAATTAAGAAATATTTTGAGCTTAAAAGTTGAATTTCACCAAAACTGACTGACAAAAGGGAATCCTATTTGTGTGTGCCTTTTTTCCTAATTCACAATATAATTATGAATTTTAAAGAATATAAAATAACAAACACAATTTATTTCTTAAATACCATAAAAAATTTAATAGAAGCTATTATTTTACAAAAAATTGTATTTAATAAAGATAAAAATATAAAGTTAAATAAAAATTCAACCTTATAAAACAAAAATATGTATATATATTATTTGGCAGTCTGTGCATGGCATTGCTTAGAATTTAAGGAATTGATTAGAGGATGGAGAGTGGGGTGAATAGGAAAGGGTGAGATGTCCGGGGGGTGGAAATAGTATATTCCTGATCCTCAGGGTCCTAGAATGCAATTGAGTACAATTTGAAAAGGATGGCATTCACTGATAATAATAATTTTATTTTTTGCTAACAATTTAGTTTACATCATTTGACAGTGTATGCAGAAATTAACCTTGCAGCATTGCTGATAAGGATTTTGGGAGCAAAATAAAACACTACCTTAACATATGCATTTATATCCGGGGGAGAGGGGTGGAGTGATTAAGGGGAGGGTGTATATTTTGCACAGAGTCCTAAAGAATATCCATGCAATATTTTGTTTAGATTTATCAAAGAGAAAAGATAGGCAAAAGTAAATTTGATTATTATTTATTTTTTAAATGAATATAGATGCGTACACAAAATTACATGTCACATTAATTCCTACTATTTTCAAACTAAGCTAAATGCCGGTGTTATGAAAAGTAGGAATGTCTTGCTGGTCTGCAATGAGGCTTGAATGCTAGATCTCTAAACAATCTCTTGAGTTTTAAGGCCAACAGGCTACTCTATATAACCTATAAATGTAGTATATATAAATAAATGTATAAGATTGTGTTGTTTTTATTTGATTGATCTTGTTTTTAGTATTTTTATTTGTCTAACTTTGTAAAAATGTATAAGATTTTTATTATAATTTCAATGCAGTAATTAAATCTTAGAGCAAATCAAAGAATCATGTGGGGTAATTAGAAAAATTTATTTCAGAAGCTCCCAAAATAGTTACCGATCTCTACCTTTTTCATAGTCTTCATTTTTTAACGCTGTCTGCACTCCCTCGCTGCAAAGTTGTAAATCAATAAGATCGTGAACTCGCTGTTGACATTCCGAAACTCGACTCTGCAAAACATTTGAATGTGTAATACATATTTAAAATTACATTACATTTACGAACAAGTGGATACTAGATAAGGTACAACATCGTGTTTTAAATATGCAAGGCAGTCACTTTGGTATTATTACTGTAAACATATATGTGAAGAAATAAAAAATGTATACATTTTAGTTATCATGTCAAACAGTGTGTTAATTGTAGCTTGTTGGTCTTGTGGTTAGGACACTCGCCACGTGATCCAAAGGTTGCGGGTTCGAACCTCACTTCAGACTAGCAAGTTAGTCCTATTTTCATAGCACAAGCGTTTAGCTTAGTTTGAAAATAGTAAGAACATTGATGTGACACGTATTCCGTGATCACATCTCTATTTAAAAAAAAAAAAAAATTACTACACACATAAAAATAAAATGTTACCATGAAATTATATTATTGATGGATTTGGCGTTCAATTGTAGAATTTATTTATGATGACCATGATATGGACAGAATACATAAACTATGTTACCTCTAATATCATTGAACGATTTGGCAATTACTTTGTGGTGCAACATTTGTATTTAAAATATAATTTTTGTTTAAACTTTGTACTACAGAAACAATATTTGATTTATTTACTGCTACAGTACAACCTTGTTAATTCGAAATTCAAGGAACCCAAAAAAACATTTTTAACATTGTTAATTTGATATTCAAGGTACAAAAAAAAATAAAAATGCGATTTCGAAATTTCCCAAAAATCGTAAAAGTCATGAAAAAAGCCATTAATTTTTTGAAACATATCTGTATTTTTACATACTCCATGAAATCATTTCGAAAAAGCAATATTTATTATGCTCATACTAAGATCACAACATTTCTAAACCTGATATTTGGCTACATATATGTTGTTCTTACCTCCAAAAAAAATTGAAATATTTTTTCTATTTTGTCAAATTTCAGAAAAATTTTGAATTATGCAAACTAAAATGTATTGATTTATGGCGCAAGGGGCTAAAAACTAATTTGAATTACGAATTATCTGGATTAATCTACTTTGAATTTAACATTTTTGTTTGAAGTGTGTTTGAAGAATTTCTAATTATGGCGAATTTCAACTTATCAGGGTTCGAATTAATTGTTATATAACTCGATATTTAGTTTGTTTTCCATCCATTTTAATGTTATCCTGAAAGTTTTAATAAATAAATAAATACAATATATATATAATACTTACATATGTCATCTAAAAAATATTTATTACCTAGACCATTTATTAAAGAATTAAAAAATATGTCGCAACCATTTTTGTCAATCATTTCACACATCTTACACATTCATGAAATGGACTTATTGGGTGCAATATTGCTGTAGTTGATAATAAGCCTGAACTTTTCATGGTCATTTCTTTCAAATTTGGTGGTGGCGTGAAATTTAACTTTTAAAATTATTAAAATTTAACTGAAATTAGTGTAGTACCAACTAGTGATACTTTACATTTTTATACAGAAATATGTATATAGCAATATTGCATCGCATGTAAATACTTCTAAATCTATATTATTCTTCAAAAATTTATTGCAATTCCAGACTTCTCTATAAACCTCTGTTTCTGCTAATGAACAGATTCCAACAGGTCATTACATATTGTATAGCGCACCAGTTCGGAGAGCCTTTTAATTAAGAATTTTCAAATAGCGATTCACGTAAGAGGTAAAAATTTTAATGATATTAGATGACAACATTATTATTTACATATTATCATCAAATTGTTGATGTTCTGCATAATTTATAAACAAATATTTCAATGAGAATTTACGTGGGAAATTTCCCTATAATCAAAATGTGTATTGAACTTACCCTGGCTTCATCAAGTTGTCGAACTTTAGCACTGACATTTTCGGCTAGGTTAGAGGTAAAAGCAATTCTTTCGGATAGATGGGAAGCATCACCTTTGAGATTTTGTAAATTAGGTAAAGCCTGACTTATGGACCTCAATTTACCACCTAAATGGCACTGTCTTTGAATTAATGCTTCAAGAGCGGCATTAACTTCCTCCTGAAACAAAAACAAGTTTAGAAAAAGAGTTCTTAATTAAAATTATTTCTCAATTGATTTACATGACTATTCGTACCTCTTCTTTTTCAATTTCCTCACAAGCTTGTCGAATCCCATCTTCATTAGACAAATCGTATTTATTTTCGTACAAAATTTTTGACATTTCCCCGGACTGTTGACTTGTCAAAATATGTCCATAGATGGAAGTGAGCATAGAAATTGAAAGAAATGAGAAATACATACATACAACTTCTTATTGCCCGTGCTACACATTAAAGGCCCTGTACATATTGGCCGAGGTTGGCTCAATGTGCTAGGGGGTTTTGGCTTGGCTGGCTTTTTGTCGGTTTTTCAAACGCACATCAAAGGAATCATGGCGTCACTCGGCCGATGGTGATCACACATTGGCCTTTATTTAGTTCGTCACCGTCCGCTGACCAGGTTTTACGTCTATTGTGTTTCAGAGATCGCCGAAATGTCGCTATTATTACTATTCAAGATTATTGAATTATTATTATAAGTATTGACTTAAATTAATTATATATACAATGAATGTCTTTTATTTTACGTATAATTTAGTTAGAAAACTAAAATTATCACTATTTTTTTTCGTTTGATTTGTCAACCGATTGAAAATAATAAATAAATATTCTTTTTTATTTTACATATATACCTATATATGTAGGGTTTTAAAGTCTTTTACTTTAAAATTTTGTGCAAAATGGATAAACAATAGACGAATGTTAACCCTTAACCACCTACCATACGTCTCACAGACCCCGTCGAATTGATAATCGTGAATATTTTTGTGCCTAAGTTTCGTACTAACTTGTTAGTTCCTGTACCTTTTCCCCGTGCCCCTAAGTGTCGCGCAAGCGCTCGTACGTGCGTGCGTTTGCTTCAAGTGAGTAAAAAACTATCGCAGGGGGTCTGAGAGACCTACGGTAGGTGGTTACGTAATTTTTTTTAATCGTGTTTTTTATGGTTTTCCTTTAAAATGGCTCTTAGTAACAATAATATCGAGCGGTGTTTGGAACAAGATCTGTCAAAATCATGTTGGGCTAGATCATGCATTGGAAGAAAGTTGTGCATCTGATTCCGTATACGAAAAGCCAACTGTACTAGGTGTTAAAGAAAATTCTCCATCTCAACATCATTTGTTTCAATTTTACGTGGAAACGAAGAGTTTTCATCTGAAGATGATGATCTGAAATTCGATGGAGACCGTGGAAGAAGAAATATTTTGAAAGAAATTACTTTCGTTGGTCATCTGCCTCACCGTTTTTACGATTGAGAACTTTGCAGCATAATATAGTGCAGGGAAGAGAAGATAAAAAACCAGCATATCAGAGTGAGCATTTTTTAATGACGAATGCAATGTGAAATTGCTCCACAGAAACGTGACCACTTCATCAGCAGTTCCATGTAGCAGTAGTGCTGAAGAAAGGTTGGCGGTTCGTAAAAACTGTTCAACTTGCAAATACACGAAGAAACGCAATACACAATACATGTGTTTCGAATGTAAAGCACCAATTTGCCTTGAATGCTCAAACAAGCTGTGTTTTCGCTGACGTGAAAAACTATAAATTTAGAGCCTGTAATTTTATTTAAATTGTGATTTTATGGAGAATTTTAATTTTTTTCTACGTTTGTTAATTATTCAACACTAAAAAAAAAGTTGTAAGAAGTTCCTATTCTACATGATAATTTTTGTGGATCTCACTTTTCAAATGTGTTAGTTTGTAAGCCTGAAATAAGAGGTATTGACAATTATTTATGATTAAAAGAAAAAAAAATGCTGATTTTCATGTGTCTTCTTTTCTAATTAAGAGTTTAATATGTTCCTCAATAGAATTTTAATTAAAAACAGAACCATTCTTTACTAAATTTTACCATTGTGAATTAATTAATTAGGGAGTCCCACAGACGTATGACAAGTGGTTGTGTAACAAAAATATATGCTAGGTAGTTAAGGGTTAACATTAATTATTTAAAAACATAAACAAGAACATTATAAAGATAGGTTTAATTTTGTAATATTCACTTCACTTTATTTTGCGTTTTTGGATTATGGAGTCGGAAAGTTTTTGGTTTAAACCTACACTCAGTTATAAGAACAGAGTGTTACTTATTTTACTTTCCACTATCATAAACATTGAAATTCATGATTACAATGAATGGCACGGTTCCCGTATTACCTAAATTATTATTTATCATTATTGGTAAGAAATTAACGATAATAATCTTTTTGGGTACTATTTACGTAGTATTCATTTATTGCATAATATATCAAATGACAGACGATTTTGAATGTATTAAATAATCTGGAATCATGCAAACTCACGTAAAATACCTCAATCTATCGGTTAAATAAAAGCATACATTGATCTAAATTCCAACTATGGTACATGAAGTATTTTTTAATACTTTTCCAACAATTTGGTATTTGTCTTAACAATGGTTCCAAAAAAAACTGATGAGAGCATTGTAAATTTTAGCATTCGTAAACAAACATGAATTTGCCTAGGCACTGCACGTTTTAGTTCTCTATGTGAAATGTTCTATAAGTGTAAACTATTATGATTTTATTAGATAAGGTGACGAGCGCACTAACTAGCCACTAACCAAAATAGAAGGAGGCTATGAGGCAGGTTCATCGGTAAAAGAGTCTACTGGCTAATTAATTGCGTTTAGGTCTTTTCGTATATGCTTGCAATTAAGTTAGTGTTTCGTTGTGTTGAGTTTACAGATACGCCCCTTCAACACTAACTCAATTGCAAGCTTATATAAAAAGACCTATACACAGCAGTAAACAGGAAAACTCCGTGTAAATGCAGTAGATCATGAGTAGATCGTGAGTTTTCTAGTTTGTTACATTTGGTACCATTTTTTTCATTTATAAAATATGTTACATAACATGAATAACATAAAATACACAAGAATAAAAGTTATAGCAATTTAAAAGAAAGCAAGGACAAATGAAAAGTACTAACAACTTAGGTACCTACCCTAAACAATTTTGTTTGCCATATCAATAAAGTCACAATTTTTCTGACAGTCGTCTAACGGGGTAAAATGGTAAACATAAAACATCTGAGATTTGTGACGGCAGTATTTTTAGTTTCTAGTGTAATATTCAGCTTATATTAAATAAACGTCTAATTAAAGACCCTGCGTCTATTTCTAACATTAAACTTATATGTATTTCATCGTTCCGTTGCATCAATATCAAAGGTAAGTGAACATAACTTCGATATAATCCACGTTTAAATGTCGAACAAGGTTCCGCCTAGACTTATTAATGTTACTTGTCATGTTTTGTGCCAACATTTGCCGTTTTCATAATATAAATTAATTGTTTTTCTGTATAAGTGTTAATTTTGATCATTCAGATATTAGATTTCGCCAGAAAATTTATGTTCTTCACCAAATGTAAAAAATGCTACTTGTTTTGATTGACATGCAAGCATTCCTTTTTGACTCTTATACGATAGCTATCAACTCATGATTGAGCAATATCAGTCACGGTATCACAATATCAGACTAGCGATATGAGGATATTTATGAAGTTTACAATTAAAACATTTCATGTGTTTTATGAAGCTTGATTAATAATTCATACAAATCATACACTTAAAAATATATTGGGTTTCGCAGATACACTGGATAGAAGTTTTGTGTATTTTATAGGGTCAATCTAAAACATACACAGGCGACATGAGAATGAGTTGTTTTGGTAAATTTTTCTTATTTTTAATAATTTAAGCTTGTCTGTGTCCTTATACTTTTTATTTTTAATTATTCTATGCAGTAGATACAACATTGAAAAGGTGTGTCTAAATTATGTTAAATAAATTTAAAAAAAGCGTATATTTTGCGTGTTTAGATTGACTCTGTGTGGGGCTGGACATCTCCCCCGCTGCGATTGCAGTTGGGACACTCCCGAGCCCACAACACGTAAGTTTATATGTTCTTATTTCAGTGACAGTTATGGCTTTTTTTTAAATACACTGGACTCTCAAGTATGATTAATATTATTTATCTCTATTCATAAAAAAATCATGCACACACTTTAACGACCGTTTGTAGTCAATATTATTTTCAAATACACTAGAATATAATCAGAATAAATCAGCATACCGCAACATTCTTCAATAGATATTAGACAGAAGTCTTCAATGGAGAAGAGGAAGGATCAGGAAAACTTTTAGTTTTTGCAATATTTTGGATAAGTATGGAAGTATAATTACTGTTCAAAATATGCATACAAATTGTTCAGATTTTGGTGCCCCATAATAACATAATTCGTTAAAATATATGCATTGCAATTTAAAGAGTCATTTACAGCCTAGTCATGCTGGCAATTTTTTGGCCGTATTAATATTGTTTTACGATGTTGACCACTTATCTGCTTGAAAGATTAATACAGGGGTCATCTACAAATCTTATGCCATTACTTTTAGTAACAATGTTACAAATGATGACATGTATTATGAACAAAATTGAGTCTAATGCATTTCTCTGTACACAGTCAACTTAAATGAACTCTTATTCGGACTGCTTTACTGTAATCATATATAATAATTTATTAATATTATATTGAATTACTTTATTATATTATATCAAAAGCCTTAGCAAGATTTGAAAATATGGTTATACTTTTCTGATCACTATCTACATTTTTGATAAAGTAATCTATATCACGGGCATTGCTTTTTGATACTCTTATGTAAATTGTGTTTAGTATAAATGATTTAACTTTTAATTGGCTTGAATAATGTTCGCATTGCCATGATAATAAAAACCCTATCTAGGTTGCTCTCTTACATGTAATATCTCAAACCTACTTTTCAGTTTTGTTGTACTTTTGGTTTTACCATGCAATAGGAGCAGAAACATTATGTAATGGAAGAAATTAGCTCAAAGCAGCATTTAAGTTTTGAATATAAATTATTTTTATGAGTTTGAACTAAAATGAGACCGTTATTAACTGATATGGCAGTTACTTTGTGGTGTAACCTGATTATTTTAATTTTCACTTAACTAACTGCTCACACATTGAGTCATTTTGTTACCGCAATAGTTTTGAGAGGAACAGACCTCTCATCATCAGATGTTTTTAATAATATGTGTCCTCTCTGTGAGTTCCACTGTCACTTCATGATTGTACTTTTACTAAATAATATGCACTTATCTAGAAATATCGACGGTCCTTAGGTATACTGTCAAATCTGCTAAAAATCGATTTTTGTTTTACTATCTTAAACCATCCAATTTACTTTATGTTTTAGAATAATGTTGAAAAAAAGTTTTATTTTCCCTTAATATATGCTTTCTTTGAAATGATTTTTTTTTTATCATTTTCCATAAATATAGAGTAAATTGGATTTTTTAAGAAAGTAAAAAGAAAAAATATTTTTTGACGATTCGACTGTAAATAATATTTTTTTTCTGCTGCATATCTCTTCACTAGTATTCACAAGGACGGATACCAGATGAAGAGGTCTTATTAGCTGTAATTGAAAATAGTTACATTTTAATTTACACCTAGAGTAGTTTTTTGGTCTAGTGGATAAGACTCTCGCCTAGTGATCTAGTGGTCGGTGGTTCTAGCTTCATTCCAGAAGACCAGCAAGTGAGTCCTATTTTCATGGAACAAGCGTTTTGTGTAGTTTGGAAATACTAAGAATATTGATGTGACACATAAATATCTACTATTATGTACCCATGATTTTCTATTTCATTCCTGTTAATAGCTATTAATATTTGAAACTAACAACTTTAGAGCGATGGGTGAGATGGGAGTGTGCGAGGGTCCTCCCTCCCCAGCCAGGCTACCCCATTCCTCAGAAAAGCATCCCAGAGCCACTCTGCAGGAGCTGAATGTGTTACGAAGGCACCGGGAACTATGTGACGTTGTTTTGAACGTTGGAAATCGAAAGATTTTTGCACATCGGTAATTATTACATTTCTGTACCAATTTCAAACATACAGCTGCAGACTTTAACCATACATTTTATCTTAGACCCTAAAGAGATTAATTGGTCACAATTTGTTTTTTAAATTCTTTGCCTGCTTCAATTCGATGAAGATATTTAAAAAAAATCTACCTAACATTACACTTCTTACAGATTTATCAGAATTTACAACTGTGTAGAACGCATTCTCATAAAAAGTGGTGCATCACAATTTTAATTATTACAATAGGTTCATATTGTGAGATTTATTGATAAAATATTATGAATTACATATTTTGTTTACTTAAGAACTCCTTAAAGCAAACGGCACCGGAGGTCAATGAATGCTATATAACAATATTGTTGGATGTACACATTTTATATTGGATTTTATATTTTGAACAACATTTAAAATTAACTTATACATTCAGTTACTCAGTTATAGCATTACAGGTTTTTGTATTTCTTCTGCCTTTTGGTGGTATCTTCAACCTATGTGTTAAGAAATCTCTAGTAGTTACTCATTTTCCCACCACATACATGTTTATCTGGTAGATGGAATCACGTATATTCCTACTGGATGTTTATCTGGTAGATGAAATTACATTTGTGGAATAGCAATAAAAAATTATTTTACATAGTATTGTGCATTTGAGCTCGTAGCAATTTGATGCACTTTTGGTACATTATCTGTTTTTTTAGGGTTATCTTATCTGCCTGTAGTCCATACTTCAGAGCTATGTTCACCGGAGAGCTGGCGGAATCTAGGCAAACTGAAGTGACAATACGAGATATAGATGAGAATGCAATGGAGTTACTGATTGACTTTTGTTACACATCACACATCATGGTCGAGGAAGGGAATGTCCAAACTCTTTTACCAGCTGCGTGTCTCCTACAGCTTGCAGAAATACAGGTTTGTTGTATTCTTTGCAGTTTTAAAGATATGTAGAACCTCGTCAATTCGACACTCAAGGGGCCCAAAAAAAACATTTCAAATTGTGCAGAAACCCGTTAATTTAAATTCAAGGTACAGAAAAAAAATTGCAATATGATGCGATATGGAGATCGTGACATTTCTATTACTGATATACCCGATATTGACATATTTATTGTTATATAATTTTAATTAATTAAAACTTTGTATTGACCATTTGGAGTAACTTTACAGATACCCGTTTCGATACCACTGTATCTTCATCAGGGTGGATGCATACTAACTATCCATTACTTATTCTAGTAAACAAATTAATTTTTGAACAGGGGTGTGGCTACAGTTATGGTAATTGACAAGTGGACACACCGAAATTCGGAATATATCAAGTAACGGACTATTCATTAAATTTATTTGGTTATCAATTATACAATTGGCTTTAGCATTCAGGCATTTTTTGATTTCTAATATTTCTAAGTTATCCAGTCTAAGGTGTCTATTATTTACATGGAGAATCTCGATATCGATTTCTTTTTTAAATGTGTGATTCATGAATTCAGAAATGTTAATGTTATTGAAACATCTTAAATGTTTCTTTACTCTAACATTAAAATTATGTACCATTTTACCTATATAAAATGCCAAACAATTTAGTTATCGGAATGATTTAGCGGGTCAACTTTGTCTTTGGAGATTATTATAAGTTTGCCTAAGCTATTGTTAGTATAAAATGCGGCTTTAATGTTACTTGGCAAACTTTTAATTCCTTTATCTGAAATTGCTCATTTATATTATTTGTCCACTTGTCAATTACCTCCACCAAAACTTAGCCACGCTCCTTTTAAAAAATTAATTTGTTTACCAGAATAAGTATTGAATAGTTTGTGTGTGTCCGTCCTGACGAAGATAGAGTGGTATCAAAACCGGTAGACATAAAGATACTCCAAGTGGTTAATACAAATTTTTAAATTAATTAATATTAATAATTATGTCCAAGCACAAAGTTAACGCTATAAACATTAAAATATATTTGTTGTTCTCACTTGTGAAAAACATCAAAATATTTTTTCAGTTTTATCATATTTAAAAAAAAAATCAAATTATGTTAACTAAAATATATTGATTTATAGCACAAGGGACTAAAAATTATTTCGTATTACGAATTTTTCTGCTGGGTTTTTCGAATTATCGGGGTTAATCTTCTATGAAATTTACATTTTGGAGCTTGTGTGTTTGAAAAATCCCGAATTATGGCGTATTTCAAATTATCGTGTTACAAATTAACGGGGTTTTACTGTAATGTAAACTTTAACCAATCTAGTCACTTTTTGATACAAATTCTATAAATGTAAGACCTATATATATTCTACCGGTTAAAGTTTTCTGTGGCTATTCTAGGTAACTAGAAGATTCTGAAGGGTAAACCTGAGAATATATTTATTAGACCAATATGATTGGAAATGTCTTTAGTCTACATAAAAACTTCAACGCGTTTAGGAAGAGCAAGAAGTTGTATTAAAAATATGTATCGAAATATGCAAGAAGATGTATTAAAAATATGTATCGAAACATAATATTTCAGGATATTTGCTGTGAGTTTTTGAAGAGACAACTTGATCCCACAAACTGTCTCGGAATTCGAGCGTTTGCTGACACCCATTCCTGTAGAGAACTTCTCCGTATCGCCGATAAGTTCACACAACACAATTTTATGGAGGTAAATAATAAAAATTATTAAAAATGTTTATTACGCCATTGTTCACTCTCTACTCATATACGGTGTTATCGGATGGGGAGGTTGTTATAAGAAAAACAAAAACTCAGTAAAAATATCACAAAGGATTATTATTAAAGTAATACTGAAAAAAAATCTACATTTCCAAAAAAAGATCTGTTTAACCCCCCCTGGGCCGCGTCGCATATATGCGACAGGCACAAAATAAATTATTTATCGACGGCCGCGTATCGAATTTGAAAAACGTAATTTTTTCCCAATAGAGAAATCCTGTTGTGACCTGTCGTTCCATTTTCAACTCAAAAACATCACGGATTATATTTTAAATCAACAATCAAAACAGAAGTTTTTCTGCCGTCAAAATCGTATAGAATTGTTATAGATGGCGCTCCGATCGCGTGTTGTGCAATCGAAATTCAAATATTCCATCGTCAAGGTCACGCGCAATGTGCGCGGGAAATACGATTTATTTTTTTCGATTTTCGATTTATTTGTACACGTATATACAAATATATACGATATGTTTTGCGATATTTGTCAGTTTTTGTTGGTTTATGATTCAATTGAATACTAATAGTGATTTATTAACAAAAATACACGCAATTTTGTTGCGTTTATTTGAAATATGTGTGTGTGTGAAAGTGTATCATATTTATGTGTTATGAGTGCGATGTCCCGTCGTGTGCCGTGCCGTGCAACAAAATATATCACACAGAAGAAGATTATTATTATTAATAGTAGTGTTGTCTCTAATAAACAAATAAAAAATTATTATTATTTTTCAGAAAATGTTGCGCTGGCAACATTATGGAAATTCAAAAAAAGATTATTTTTTTTACTTAAATGATAAAAAAATCATTGCATTTCGACACTTACGATAAAATAATATGAATGTGTGTGTTTTTTTTTTAATATACGCATGTTTTCATGGTTTTTTCGTAAAAAGAAAAATCACAAAAAATTCAGAAAATTTACGGCCCACAACAAGTTAAATTGTTTTCACTACCAAACGTAGATGATATTTTCAAGCAAGTTTCCATATTAAAAATATGTAAAGAAAAAAACCTTACAGAAAGCCAGGAATATTTCAAACTTTTGAGAAATGGAAACCAATTCATAATGCCTAAATATAAAACAACCCAAATGCAGCATCACTATATTTATAAAGCCATTAATTACTATAATAACTTACCTATCGAGATACGATCCATCAGTAACCTCTCAGAGCAAATCAAAAAAATTAAAATTTTCCTAAAATCAAACTTAAATTCATAGATCATTTAAACCTATAGCTATTTTTCAAAATAACTCCTATACTTTCATTATCAATTTACCTTTTTACTGTATTAATAAATAACTTGTATACACTATGTACAGTAGCCGGCAAACATCTTGAAATTTTACCTATATAACAAGGAATAAGAACTGTGGCTCCCTCATCAGACTCAAGAGCTTCTCTTCACTGATGAGGTCTACATGACTACCAAGTATTTAAAAAAATGTTTAATCTGATATGTTATATATAAGAACTGTATTGGTATCATAAATTAAATAAATAAAAAAATAAAATAACACTTTTTTCTACATTTGGAATTTTTGATAGATATGTGGTAGTGCTCATTTCTTGTGGGTCTCATGTGTAGTTAATATATGCATAAATTTTTTTATAATTATGATAATATTTTAATACACAAATTAGAAAAATAAAGCAAACATATTTATTTTACTAAGTAATGGGTGTCTTATCTGCAATACAGCTATGATCATAAGCATATGAAATAAATAAATTACAGTACACAAATTTTATGTATCAATTAATGTAAACTTATTTCCGCTCTATTTCCTGTAATTATGATATTTTAGAGACATATATGACGAATATGTTTTAAATAACATTTTAAAGCATGTACATATTTATATATTATTTTATATTTTACTAATTTACTGTCTTGTATGGTTCCTTACAGGTCATGGAGAGTGAAGAATTTTTGTTACTTCCAGTAGGACAATTAGTTGATATAATCTCATCAGATGAACTGAATGTTAGAAACGAAGAGCAAACCTTCAACTCCGTAATGTCTTGGGTTAAATACAATGTAGCCGAAAGACGTCAACACTTAGCACAAGTATGTCCATCATATATTTTGACATTATAAATCCTTCATGATTTAAATTGATCATGTTCTAAGTATTTTGCATTGAGAATTAAATATTGTTGACCACCAGTATTAGATATAGTTAAACCCCGTTAATTAGTACCCCTTCAATTTGAGATTTGGCATAATTGGGTACTCTAGTAATACAAATGGCGAAATCTTTGCATTTATATAATATTCAAAAATAATTGTCACACACAGGACAAAGACTGTAGATTTTGCAAGTGTGGATCGTCAATTTAACTTTCTTGCTGGTTTTGGCCCCAGGAGCAGGATGTGTGAAGGTAGAGAATAAAAACACTTTGTAGACTGGAAGCTGGATCGAAAAGTAAAAGCGAAGAAACAAAACGAAGAGACTGATTTTTCTCTCCGATTCAAGCGCATTTATTTAGTTTAACACATCAGATTCAGCGTGCGTCAGCCAATCAGATCTTTATCCAATCATTTATTTATTTATTATATCTATAAATTTAAACAATAAACAATGAGTTTAATTATAAACAACATTAAAATCATGGTTTCCGAGAGTTGGTTGTACGGGGTCAAGATTGATCGCAGTGGTTTCCGTTCGAAACAATAATGTACGTAATCAATAATACATGCAAAGATAGTTAATTTTTCACAAAATGGCCTTTTTCATATATTTTGCTTTTTTTGTGAATTTTGTAATTCCATCGTGAATTACATTTTTAAAAAATTTGAATTCCTGTTTGAGTTCCTTAAATTCAAAAAAACAAGGTCCTACTGTAATATATAAAATATGGATTTGTAGTTAGTTATTTAGATTATCTTGTACACTTAATATTTCATCTCAGAATTCTCATAATTCAATATACAGAGTGATATGATTATGCCTATCTGTTTTTTGTTCTGGAAATTACAAAGTTTTTATAATCAGAGACAAAAAGGCATGTTCACCTAACAGCAGTTGTAAAATAAAATTGAATTTCAGGTTTTACAGCATGTTCGCCTCCCCCTCCTGTCACCAAAATTCCTCGTTGGAACCGTAAGTTCCGATCTTCTTGTGAGATCAGACGAAGAATGCAGGGATTTAGTGGACGAGGCAAAGAATTATTTATTACTCCCGCAAGAAAGACCATTGATGCAAGGTCCCCGCACCAGGCCACGGAAACCTACAAGAAGAGGTATTATTTTGATTTGTTATTTATTTCTTCCACATTACGTCATTTTCCTTATTTTGCCACTGCGTGAGTAAGAGTAGAGTTAGCCTTGGTGTACTTTTATTATTTTAATTTACGTTTGCACACTTTGTACATACTTTGTATTTCATTGGGGTTAGTTTCAGTGTCCCATTATGAAAGGGAATTTCAGTAATAATAAATATAATAGCAAAAATATCAACTATTGGGATGGTAACACAGTTTTGTTATTATGATTGTGCTATGAAAATATAACCAACTTGATGGTATCCTAGGATGAGGCTTAAACCCTGACCACTTGATTACGTAGAAGGCAAGTGTCTTATTTCTGGTAGGATTTATTTTTTCCCCTTTGTTGGCTATTCAATAATTTATTGTTTCGTTGAGTGACATTGGAAATCTATTAATTCCAGGTGAGGTCCTCTTCGCTGTTGGTGGATGGTGTTCTGGTGATGCCATAGCATCAGTAGAGAGGTTCGATCCCCAAACATCCGAGTGGAAGATGGTAGCCCCAATGTCTAAGAGAAGATGTGGGGTAGGAGTTGCAGTTCTCAATGACCTTCTGTACGCTGTTGGTGGTCATGACGGACAGAGTTATCTGAACAGTATTGAGAGGTAATATCAATACAATTTTTTGTTTTAAGTTGTTTTTTTTCCCTAATATATTTCAAAGTTTACAATAATTTAGATACACTAAGATTTTTAAATATTTGTTTTTCAGATATGACCCTCAAACTAATCAATGGTGTAGCGAAGTTGCTCCCACAACTTCATGCCGCACTTCCGTAGGTGTTGCAGTACTGGATGGTGCTCTCTATGCCGTGGGAGGACAAGATGGTGTCCAGTGTCTCAATCATGTTGAGAAGTAAGTGCTTTACAGACACGAGTATATATATATTTAGAGAAGACTTTTCCCTCACATAAATAATATCTATTTACTAGTTCCCAAATATTTTGGTTTTCAGCGCCGTTGGTACCTCAGGTTTTTTCCACAATGCCTCAGTGGTCCCTATGTGTTTTGTGCAAACTTGTATATATTATTTCCTTGAAAGTATTTTTTAATGTTTGCTGTGGTCTTCATTCTGTATTTTTTCTGAAAATTAAAATCTCATTAAAGGAAGTTCACTTGTTGCGCGCCAACACTGACTTTTTTTGAAAGCAAAATTTACACATGACTATTAAAATGGTGAAAAAAATTACATTAGTTCTACGGCATTATTATTATTACAATATTATAATATACACAATATTATAATATTGAGCATACAAAGTAAGAGAATGAACAATTAAATAAGACCGAAATACACAATTGAGGGTCAGTTGTTTGATCAGTAGTAATAGTTACTAATAAAAACATTAATTTTTGCAAGATGAATTGTTTTGTTGGTGGAAAACACAAAAATGTATGATATTACTACTGATCAAGCAACTAGTTCTTAGGTGTGTATTACATCAACAATTAGACTCGCGGCGCGCTCTCTCGCTTGTGTTAAAATAAATACACTATTGACAGGAATATACAAAGTTTTATGAGTCGGGATGTTCACGATTTCGCAATTCTGTGTCATAACTTCATGAGTTTTATTTCATTTTATTTATTTACTTGATTATTTATTTTTTATGCTTACACTACCTAGATATGATCCAAAAGAAAATAAATGGTGCAAAGTGAGCGCAATGACAACCAGGCGTCTCGGAGTAGCTGTGGCAGTTCTTGGTGGATACCTATATGCTATTGGAGGCTCCGATGGGCAGTGTCCTCTTAACACTGTTGAAAGATACGATCCAAGGTATTTTGGATCAAATATTTTAACTACTACATATTTGTTTATAAATACAGTGAAACTCGCTTAATAAATTCACTTTTAGTAAGTTTTCCCGCTAAATAAGTTTAAATTCTGCGGTCCCGAAAAAGTCCCATACAAAATCCCATATATTTTTTAGGCTTAATAAGTTTCCCGCTTATTTTCATTTCTCGCCTAAGTAGTGAAAATATTTGTAGCCGAACTCAATTTATTCATACAAATAAATCTTCATAACACGTTTTTCAGAAAATGAAATTTTGTTCATCATTTCTAAAAAAAAAAAAAAAAATTAAGTGGTTTTGGTGGCGTCACAAATTTTCTAGCCGCTGAATAAATCCTGTAGTATTTGAATAGGCGAATAAAATAATATTTAATAAATAAATTTATCCGGCGATTATTTACGATAATTTTTTATACAGTCGCCTAAATGAAACTGTTTTCATTTTGGTTGTATTTCTTCGAGGAAACAATCAGCAATATTAATAACTTAATATCTCCTATCGTTTTCTAAGGCCGGCATCACACTTGGTGTATCTTCCATCGCGTCTTTGACGCCGCGGAACGCCGCTACTACGCGGATCATCGATCGTTCCGCTGCCGCCGCCGGCGTCTGTTCGGTTCCCCGCCTGCGGAACTTCCGTCAACGTAAAATCGGTGATGATGACAGATTATCCGCAAGTGTGTTTGTTCTCTGCGCAGTCCGCCACGGAATATACTATGTGACTGCTAAGAGCCTGTCCAGATGACACATTTTGTAAATCGCACTCTCGCTCGTGCGTAAATCAATGAACCTTGCGTCCACTACATTGCATAATATTTGCGTCGAATATTAAAAAATTGATATTTAACAATATTGATTATGGTTTTTAGGTTTAATTTAACTGGGACTTCTTATTTAGAATCTATACCCATTTATATCACAGAAGTTAGTCTGTATTAGAATTATGTTTCTATTAGTGAATGATTTTCAATTAGCAAATTATTGGATATAATTATCTACGAGTAACATTCATGGCATTGACTGTACGAACCATTTGCACTCTCGCAAACAAACTGCTAATGTATAAATTAAAAGAAATACATAAATAAAAGTTAGTCTTCTTACAGCACAGGCTGATGTATTCGGAATGCTTTATATATTTTAGTTTTTTTTATACATGTCACGTAATTAACGTAAACCCTGAAAGTACTTTGTTAAGAATCGGCTACTGGTCTAAAATGTTCAAGCAACCTTAACTTATATCAATAGTTATGGAGATATGCAATATCAAAGTTTGCATTTTTTTTTCAATATTTCTGATGTATTTTTTTGCAAAAAGTTGAACTATCATTACAGTAACTTATATCGATTATGAAAAATTCATTTGCTTCATTACAACTTAAATAAAATGATAAAAACATTACAAAAATTGAAAAAAGTTTTTTTACAATGTTTTTATCGTTTGATTTAAATTGTATTGAAGCAAATGAATTTTTCATAATATGTAGATATAAGCGAACGAGAGAATAAGACGCGAATAAGAACGCGCGATTGTGTACTCGCGCGTTCTCGAGATGCTGGTTCTACATACATCCCGTCCAGATGCTGACGTGCGTTTGCTTACTCGCGCCTAAAATGTTTTTTAGACAAGTTTATTTTTTTATATAAAACAGAGTTTTTAAAAATTTTGGAATCATTGATTTAGCCATATGCGCCAACATCTACTGAAATAAAACAATAATTTGCATATCTGGATGCAATATAAATTGAAACGCGCGAGTGGTCTCGCGCGTAACACGCGGTATCTGGACGCAATATAAATTGAAAAGCGCGAGTGGTCTCGCGCGTAATACGCGGTATCTGGACGCAATATAAATTGAAACGCGCGAGTGGTCTCGCGCGTAATACGCGGTATCTGGACGCAATATAAATTGAAACGCGCAAATGGACTCGTGTGTAAAACGTCATCCGGACAGGCTCTAAATTCGGTTGCGGATTTGACGCGACAGAAGAAACGCATAGTGTGGCGCCGGCCTTAATGAGTTAAAATTTAGTTAAATTTAAAATACATTTCTTTTAAAATTAAGATTTGCACATAGGTAGTGACATACCTACATATGTTATTTTATGGTTTCCTTTTAGTATGGTTATTAATAAAATATTTTTTGACAGTGCTAAATTTTTTTTTTTGTGGTTTTTATTGTTTTCTGACCCTCAGGTACTTATTCACATAGGTAATATTTTACAAATGTATATATTTACCTGCTTAATTTTTTAAAAATAAAATGTCCTTAAATTGTCATAGGATATAAACGAAAATTCAATTGAAATACAAAATTAGAAAGTGTAAATAATATATGAAAAATATATTGAAATCACTGTTAATATGTTTTCACGCCTAATAAGTTTTTATTTGCTGGTACCTTGAAAAACGTATTAAGAGAGTTTCACTGTAAATAGTTATTTGTGTGTATGTAGTTTTTCAAAATTTATTCTGTTCTTGAACATATTGAGATACTTTGAGCACGTCACAGAATGTATGGATGTAATAGAGGGTCTGAATATAGAAAGTAGATTCAAGAGAACTTGCTTCTGAAGTCTGTATCCAGTGGCTATCAGATCGATTGTAGATTGGAGCAGTGATGCTGACTGATTTTAGCTGTTGTCATTATCATAGCAACCACGATTGCTCTGCCAAGAGCACAATGAAACATATTTTTTTAAATAACCGGAAACTGCAAAATTATATTTGACAATTCATAATTATTATTATTATTCACAAATAATACATTATGATATTTATTTATATCAGTACAATAATCTGACCGTCTAGTAGACTGATTTTCCAGGGGCCTATGGTTGTTCTATGTAATTTGACAATCAGCTTGTTGTGCATGTGGATACATATTCACTTATCAATCATCTTGATGCTCACATACTTTTGCCTATCAAATTTTTTGATCATTGAAACTACAGAAAACTGATGGAAACCACAATTGTTTTCATCACTAATGGATTTGCGTGCTTAGCATATTTTCAACTGTTACCGCCAAATCTCTTCTCTCATGTCTAAGGGGAAATTTTATCTGCCCTACACGAATAATGCCATCCAGAGTATACAATTTTTCTTTGCCTACTTTTCAGACAGAACAAGTGGTCTGTTGTAAGTCCGATGTCCACACGGCGCAAGCACCTCGGCTGTGCAGTGTTCAACAACCTCATCTATGCGGTGGGTGGCAGGGATGACTGTATGGAACTATCCAGCGCCGAGAGATACAACCCGCACACCAACACTTGGAGTCCTATCGTTGCAATGACTTCCAGAAGAAGTGGGGTATGATTGTTATTTTCTAATGAATTTTCAAATGATTGAGGGTAAGTTTGAATTTGGCATAAGGTAATGTAGTTTGAGTAAGACATCTCACAACACATTGATTTTGAAATTCTAATACACAGTAACTGATCATCTTCATTATTATTATTATCAGTTGTTACTCTCGTGTCTGGGGAAGACTGCCCTTGAAGACTGTCATTCCACAGATGGCTAAAGAGTTTAATCCCCGATCCAGAAACTCTGGGGTACGGGAAGACTTACTGTGTACCATAAGCAAATGCACTTTTTGTGTTGCAAGAGTTTTCTAAAATTCCAACTGATATGTATACATATTGCTTAATTTTCGTATGGTTATATTTTTTTTCAGTATTTCTGACTTATTTTCTGTGAAATCCCCGTTATCACAGTATTAACATTGGATATTATTTTATTACATACAGGTTGGTTTGGCTGTGGTAAATGGGCAGCTGTACGCCGTGGGTGGTTTCGACGGCACTGCCTACCTTAAATCCATTGAAGTGTTCGACCCCGAATCCAATCAATGGCGTCTCTGTGGGGCCATGAACTATCGGAGGCTCGGGGGAGGGGTGGGGGTCATGCGGGCCCCGCACACTGACAACAATTATATATGGTGAGTCTGACTTCATTTTTAAATACTTCATTTGTAACAAAAAACCTTGAAATAGTTCATTCACAGGCACGCCAGGAGGATCAGGATTAATGTGGAAGTGTTCTCAGGGGGGAAAAATGGGGATTTTTATTTTTTCCGTTTTCCACTCCAAACTCCCTCCAGTTATTCAGTTGAAACGCATTGATTCAATTCAAACCAGAAGTTTTAGGATTGCACTTTCAAAGAAAGGTTATTAGATATTATGTCAGAATTCTTTTCTTATTCATTTGTGTTGTTAGACTACTTGAAATTCTGTCAATAATAAATTATTATTGACAGAATTTTAAGTATATTAAAGTAAAAGTAATGTTACATCTGTTATAAGTTATAAATCAGAACTAGCTAAATTATTATTGACAGTGATGTGCTATAGGGTGACATCTGTTTTTATATTTTCGAGATTTTGCAATACATACTTACTTTTGAAGTTTGGTGCATTCCGAATGGATTCGGTTGTTTATTGTTTTATAGTGTATTTTTCATTGTAAATATTCATATGATTTTAAATTAGATACATGAGCTCATGGGCCGTAGTTTATGTGCCCATTATCATGTATCAAAATGTTATTTAAGTGGTTTTCTAGTTAGTAACTCTGAAATATAAGGTTACATATATTTAGATCTAGGGGCCAAACCTACGTTATAGATTATATTTGTGGAATTTACCTACATATATACTATACTGGGATTTGCAATGCAAAATGTCTCATTATATGTATTCGTAGTGTCATATTCAGCAATTGATTTAGTAAAAATAAAATCAGCCTGCTGTTGGTACAAAGTTATATCTAATGATGAAATAAGAATTTCAAATTTCAAATATCACTCAATAGCTCTCGAATGATGAGCGCCAACAAGAACTATCAGGATCCACAAACAATGTGAAAGAATGAAGCGAATCGCAACCTCAGAAACATAACTGTAAGTGTTGCCAACTGTTTTTCTCCTTATTTTTACTAACCAAATTGTTATCAATGCTTTCCAGTAAATTTGAAGGTTAGGCAAGAATCAATTACTAAACAGCTGGCTTTTGTTAGTGAAGAATTTAAAAATCGGCCCCTAATTAAATCTATGGAATCTATACTGTAAACTTATTATGTATTAAAGTTTTTTTCATTTTTTTTTTATAAATATTCTGTTACAATTGTCCTCTTTAAGCTTGAGCAACCAAGTAGAGCGTGCATGTGTTTTTTTTATCCAAGCATTATACAATATTTTATTTTAAAGTGGCAACTAATCAATATTCAGTAGACTTTTGATTATCCGGGGAAGTATTAAACGAGCTGTGCATTAACCAGTAAATATTTGGGAAATTTTTAATAAGATTACCAAATATTATTCAAAATTTAAAAATAATTTTTCATTCAATTGCATAATTTGTACCATAAAATAAAACTGACGAAGTCGATACTTTGCAATAGAAAATAAAACTGGCAAAATTCCGAACACATTCTTTACCGGGATTTCTGATTGATTATTGTTGGCAAACTATCATTTGTTTACCCTTGATTGAAACGGATTTAAAACATAAAGTATAATTTAGATTTTGTTTTAATGTATTTTCAATATTTTTTACCGATTTCTTTATGGCAGAATTTGATTATTCAAGTTTTTTTTTCTTACCACCTGGATAATTGAAAACCTACTCTATTGAAAAGAAAAGCACTCAATAAAAATGAGACTCGTCTCCTTTACCAAACATTTTATTGACTAAAATGGTAAATCATGGAAATATTTGTATTTATTTTATTAACATCGCAAGCGTGTATCGGTTTATCATTTGGAATTATTCAATTCCATCTGTCTTGTTGACGGTACGTGGACTGATTTATTAAAAAAGCTATATTTTTGCATTTTGAATGTGCCTAACATTTCTTTTTTACACAATTAAATTTATAATTTTTTTAATTTGGCCTGTGTGTTCTGTTTTATGAAAAGTAAAGGAAAGTGGAATTATACCAAAATGTATCAGGTTTGAATTTTATTGTATGTAAGCGGCGAGCTTTAAATAAACATATTGCTAGGGAACTAATTTATCTTGCCGACATTATGCGTCTTGACATAATGTACAATATAAATGTAATGAATACAAAATATGTTTAGTATTTGTTGGAGCATAATGTGTTTGTGGGATCAAATGAATGGTTTATGGAAAATAATATGGAGTTAAGTTATTCATATATTTGTAAGGTGAGTGAGGATGGACTGCTTGATATTATTACATTGTTTAGTCGAATGCATGGTTGTAAATAAGGTGTTTGAATAATAATACAAGAAAATATTTTTTTTCGGTTAATTTTTTTTTTTCAGTTAAAAAAACTGAAAATGTTATTGCTCAAAAAAATGTCTGAATCGACATTGCAATGTTGAGAAAAGTTTGAAGTACAAATAATTCTTGGTAATTTGAGTGTTTGAAAAATGGCCATTTAATCACTACCTAATTGAAAATTCATAAACTGTTATTTTTTCATTTGCAGGACTCGTAAAGACTCGGTGGTGTAAACTATGTTTTCAATTTGGGATATGCAGCTTCTGAAGCTTTTACATTTAAGTAGTTTTAACATAGTCAAATATAACACTATACTGAGCGTTACTTCTCTGTTCCAATCTGAAGAATAGTAATCTCAAGTAATATGAAAGAATTCATCGTTCTCTTCCGTAGATTCGGAATGTTCAATTAATTGCCTTCGCTCGCAGAATATCTCTATATGTATTTTGTATACTTAGTCAGTTTATGGATTATTTCTACTAGCGTATATTATTATTAGAATGGTAATGTCATCGACGCTCACTGCCAGTCTGTTTCCTATTGTGTAAATTATTTGAAAATGAATTTAACCGTTGAACGTTTTCAGTCCAAATATAAATATAATTAGGTATTATCTTTATTATTGTAATAAAAAGTGCTTTGTAAATATATTAGATTTAAGAGCAATTAAATATATACAAATGAAATATTAATCCTCATTACTGGATTCCATGAAGAATATATTCAACACACTTCTAGTACAAAGAATTTTGTTAACACATTATAAAAAAATAAATAGACATATACTTCTTCCAAAATTTTGTTTTATTTACAAAAACGCTAAGCGTATGTGAATTAAATCTGATATGGATAAAGTCTGAAGCTGATCTAGGATGGTCAGTTTGTGTGACAATAAAAGGCCACTGTGAGAATTAAAATATTTTTCAATCAGCAGTGTGCAGTCGGTACTTTGAAATAAGCTGTAATTATTTGTGCCAAATAAACTTGTTCTTCCCCTCCTCCGTCAATTGGTCCATTATGGGGAAATCCTTGAATTGATTGAAGCTATTGAAATGCTCAACCACTTTTGATTGAGCTGACTTGAGTTTTACAAAAAGACAGACAAACAATTAGACTTCCACTTGCAGAATTTCTTTTTTTCTCGAGCATTTAATATTCTTTTTTATTCTCCCTCGTGAATTGGAGATGTTGCCTTGTCTTCTCCTTCAGGTGCTATTTCTTCATCTCCATTTTCCACCTTTTAATAGTAAAACATTCTTTAGAAATGTAATATGGAAGACAATAAAGAATAAATTAAATTATTGCTATTAACAAGTTATTTCAAGAGAAATACGAAAACTTTTATGTGTTCTTAGATTTTTATATATTATACATTTATGATTCAAGTTACCGGAAGTTTAGCAAATTTTTACTGAGTTTTAATTTATAAAAATGATTAATATTGAATGAATAATTTACATGTTTTTTTAACATAGAATGTAAACATTATTAATACCTCCTCTGTTTCTAACGCTTCACCACCATCGTCACTCTCGATTCTATCTCCGTTTTCCTCAATTTCAGTGGCAATACTGAGTTCAGCCGTTTTCTCAGATACTTCTGACTCCACTTTTTCAGCAGAAGCAACTTTAGCACCATCAGCCCTTTTCTGGAAAATTTTAAACAGGAGTAAAATAAACTATTAAATTTGAAAATTTTTTGGCGGACCTGCAATTAAATTAAAATATGCACAAGCCAATCCATCGTGTCTGTAATGGCTTATGTAAATTTTGTCTGTCAGTTTTTTACAATTTTTAAAATGTAATGCATTACTAGGT
Source organism: Agrypnia vestita (assembly GCA_016648135.1). Classification (NCBI taxonomy): domain Eukaryota; kingdom Metazoa; phylum Arthropoda; class Insecta; order Trichoptera; family Phryganeidae; genus Agrypnia; species Agrypnia vestita. The sequence continues at coordinate 27,545 of JADDOH010007953.1, read as the reverse complement.
AATATATTTTTCATTCAGCCTTTGACAAAGTTGTCTTTGTATATTGATTATTGACTGCTACGCATGTCATTTTTTCATGTAAACCAGATTTCATTGCCATTTTAAAATGTTGAAAATCTCTAAGATGACAGAGAATTTTTTAATTTCCATATCCCGGGGATACTCATAACTTATGTTGAAAAAAGTTCACAGCTTATCACTCTGAGTGATCATTGCTGCTTTTACAGTTACATATACCCATGAACACTGTATTTTTAAAAGAGGACAATATAATCTGCACGTTTCTTCAGTGAACTAAACAGTTTTCTATCTATGCATTGTATATATTAATGGATGAAAATTTATTCACACCTACCCTTCCTTTCCTCTTTTTGACTTTTGTAACAACTTCGGGAGGTTTTTCTCCGTAGCCAGGTGGGAAGAATACACTGCATTCTTTGGCACCATCAACTGCATTTGGACTTATATACGTAGGACCTAGTTCAGCAAACACTGACATCACTTCAGATTGGACTTTTGATAGCATTATTATCAATTTTTCTCCACTTAAACAGAAAGTAACAAAATATTGCATTATAAAAATATTTCCCTTTTAAAATGGTTTTGTTTGCTTTATGTCATTGTCTATCTTTCACCATTCCTTGTTATTATATTGCTATCATGAGACGGATATGTTGAGGATGACATCTTTGGGAAAGCCATATTGTCATCTAAAAAGCCATAAAAAATAGCCTAAGGACAGTGTTTCGTCCGTCCCACCATTCTTCTACGCCACCTCCCTTGCAGCCAGCATTGTCAAGGCATGGCTCTAGTTTGTTTAATCTAATTATTTTAGACAGATAGATTAGATTTAAACTGAGTACATTAAAATACTGATAATTTTAAATTTTCCATATTCCAAAATTTGTCGAGCCCACAGTCCCAAAATGTTAATTTCTTAATTGATTAGCTCCAATAATTCAGTCACTGAGGATTACTAATTTGAAATGTACTGAATTCAAGATTTTATTTATCTATCCATTCCAAAATCGTGTTTCCTTTAAATTTATAGGCTATGTTTTCTATAATATTTCAAATTTAGTGCATTATAAATTAGTAATCCTCAAGGACTGCATTAATTTTTTTTATGGACATTTCTGTCTTTGCTTTTATACCACCCCACATATAAGTAATTTCATAAAACACCACATTATCACCTATGAAAAATCACTTAAAATCAACATTTTTGCATTTCCTTGTAGCTATAAATGCAATGCAACTTTTGATAACAATTACCTTCAAAATTAAAATACTTATTTTTTGCCATACATAGTGACACACCCTAGTGTTGGCCCACTTGTTCAACACCGGAATATTTCAATATTCATTAATTAAATAAAATAAATTTTTGGCTTACTATTCCTTTTGTTGGTGGTTGTTTTCATACTCTTCGAGAGTCACGCCAATGTTCTTGGCAGTCTGAACATCGTCAGATGAGAAGAATCCTAGTTTCAAGACATCTTTTTCCCAAAGGGCGCAGGCTTCCAATACTTCCTTCCTTTTGAAGGCATCGTACATGACAGTTACATGCGGTGGCAGGGGAGGTAATTCCGGCTCCACAAATTGGGCAATCATCTAAGGGAAATTAACTAATTTTCAAATATACATAGATGTATAATATTAATAATGTGAATACAAAAAAGATTTGTGAATGCCTAAAATCATGCAAATATTATAAAGGGATCAATTTATTTATCAGATAGATCTAGGAATTATTTATTCGCTAGAGTTAAGATACTTTTCTACTTATCAAGTGATCAGAGGTTTAAACCTCTTCCTCACTCAACATTTATTTCATCTAAGAAGCTTCACTTATTTACAGCTCCAAAATTAAAAAAAAAAGAAATATCAATATAAAGAAATGATTAAATAAAAAAAAAATGTCTTACAAAAATAATTCAAAAATCAGGATTCTCTTTTTCATACCATTAGTGAAAATGTCCCTAAAATCAAGAATTTTGTTTTCGTGTCAACCTATCATATAATGTGTATGTGAACATCATGAATTTGTGGACCAAAATTTTGAGTATAATTTATATTGATTTATTTATGCGTAATTTGCAAATCCCAAAAAGGATAAGCAATGGACTGGAAGACCACGGCTTCACTAGGAAGACAAATTGAAAAAGGATGCCAAGGACCTGATGCTGATTAATAATTGGAAAAGGGCACCGGAAGACCGCGTGTTGTCGGAAAATTGAGGATGTCGTTTCTCTTTAGGCTCGCATCTAAGAAGAATAATGATTTATTATTAAAAAGGCTAAAATGGAACATTAATTTTTTTACTGGGGCCCCAGGATGCAAAACGTAAAAAAGGCAAAATGGAAAAGCTCCCTTAATAGGTATTACCTATACGTGGAGTATAGATGCAAAAGCATCATTGTACATATCCATATGAATAGTGATGCTTTTGCATCAATATGCCACATATATAAGATAAAAACTTATCATTACATAGTTTATCCATCAAACAGTAAAAATTGTTAGATATATAAACAATTTACAATATCATGGAAAAAAATTCTGTTGAAAAAGCTATTCTTGGGATGTCTAACAATGAGATGGGAGGATAATAATTATATGCAGGTGTCTTGTAGATAAACATAAGTTTATTTGACTTATATAAAAGTAAATGAATTTTTAATATGTATTTGATATAGGTTACTTCTATGATACTCCAACGTTTTACAGAATGGTAGTACATATTCTGAAAATGGCAATATTGGAATTTTTAGGATTGTTATCCCAACACTTAATAGATAAAAATAATAATAAAATATAAATGAGACGTGGGTGTACATCTGCGTTTGTTTCTATCAGTTTCTACTGGAGAGAGATAGGGAGAAAGAAGTACATTTTGTGTGGTTATCCTTCAAATGTCAAAATATTACTGTTAACTGTTGACATTTCCCCAAAATAAATAAATATTTTATTGAAATTTCCCCAAAATCAAGAAATAATAAGAAAATTTTTGTTGTATAATACTAAGAAGCCCTAGTATATATTTATAGCATAAAGAATATTTTCTATTTGAAATTGAATGAAGAAGTTTTTCCGAGGGCTACAGGACATCCTGCTTATAAGAAATAAACTTATTATTAGATGCATGGTTTATCCATTAAACAGTAAAAATTAGCCTATAGGTACATTTTACACTATCGCGAAAAAAATGCAACTCTTGGGACGCCCAATAATGAGATGGGTAGACTAATTGTATACAAATGTACATATGTAAATAAATAATGTGGCTGCACACTCCCTGCCAGAGGACCACATTTCAAGACAAAAATACTTGGAGTGAGGTTTTGTGGTCGGCCATGGACGTATATGGGGCCATGGACGTATATGGTCTTTAGACCCAGTAGAGATAGGTAAGTAATTAAATGCCGGTAATGAATTTGACATACTTTGGGGAAAAGCGTATTGATAGCTGCTGCTTTTGAAATTGGATCTGTGGGTGTGTATATTCCTGGGATAATGTAGTCATCCGCTGTCTTCAGTAATAGTTTCTCCGCAACAGTTTTCATGGGCACCTCTTCATTGTCAGGGTCATCACTGCCAGTTTGAGTTTTTTCAGATTTGGGTACATCTTCATAAACTACTTTCTTAACCTTTTCTGAAAAAAATATCAAATAGGTGTTTCCTTGAACTTTAATATAAAATTTAAAAGTTAATAAAATAGTCTCACACTGATTCCACACAAAACTGTTTTTTTTTTTTTTTAATTAATAGATGATCATGACCCTGAAAGATAGCCCTAGTGTGACATTAAAACTTCTAAAATGTCTTGAAAAATCCTAGTGCGATAGTAAAAATAATTTAGGATATTTACGAGAATAACATATAAAAAATAGTGATGGTAATTTAACCGGTGACACATTAACCATTTGAAATTTGTATCTAATTGTATCGATAATTGGTAATTGATTTTTCGCAATTCGATTAGATCTTTTCAATCATCGGCACTAGACAACAGTTAGGTATATCTCAATATAATCAATAAGAAAACACTTTGTGTAAATTACTAATTTATTGAATTAGTTATTTTATTTTTAATTGTGGTTTATACAAAGGGTTTTCTTGTTATTTATATAAATAATTTTACCACAAAGTCATTTTGCTGTTATTGAAGAATTTATATAGAAAATACATCAGCAGAGGTAACAAGGTAATATAATTTATAATAATCTGTTATCATAAATAATATCTACAAAGTAAACGCCAAATCCATCAATAATGTATGTTATCAATCACCGTTACATCAAATATAAACCACAAATAACTGTACTATGTGTAACAAATCAAAATAAAGATTTGACCTCATCACTACTACAGAATATATTGATATGAAGAATAATTATCGTTCAGAAATGAATGAGACTCCAGGAAATAAAATCAAAAGTTTTGTTACTAATTAACAAGTTATATTAAGAATATAAAATAACTAACCGTGAAAAATCATGGAACATGAAATGATTTACATCTTTGCTAAGCCCTAGTATATTTATGTAGTATATTTTTGAAGGTCCGCGGAGAGGCGGTGGTAGCAATGTCGCTAGGGTGCCGCCTGCCTGATTTTAAACGAAATTACGGACATTACAGGAAGTTACAGACAGACAAATAAATTATTATGTTTGATAAGTGATGGTCAAACTGTAATTTTAACCAGTTACACACGTTACACTTATCGACGTTCTTACATTATAATTTATTTTAAGCTATACCTACTTACTAAATAATACTTATAAAACTACGTTAACGATCCGTACCTACGTATTTCATTTAATTGAATTAGTATATACATAAGCCGTGCGTATGAGGCACATTCTTCTGTTGTGTTGATATTTATGAGTATAAATACCAACACAACGAAACAATGTGCCTCGTACGCACGGCTTACACATACTAATTTGATTGGCTTTCTTAAATGGAAATACCTATACTTAGAGAGTGAGTACTAATTTAATTTAAGAATTGTCTTTGCGTTTTATACCTATACAGAGAGTAGGTACTAATCCAGTCCATAGAGTCTAATCTCGCATGTGTGGAGGCCTAAGTATTTAATGAGATTTATACCACGTACCTAATATATCACCCTTTTCTGGAGCAATTTTCAACAATATTGCTAAACTTGGTTTTTCCAACAGAGCAGATGTGGCAGCTGCGTTATCCAAAATATCAGAATTTTCATAGAAAAGTATATTAATTTGATCCTCGTTCAGTTTGAGTGTCTCTTTGTCTGCCACTGAAATACCTTAAAGGAATTAAATACTAATTAGGGCAACAAAGTTTATAGTCATATTTTTATTAGTATGTTTTAAGAATACAATTACTGAATTTTGTCCACAGAGGGATAATCATTAATTAAGATAAATTATGTACTTATGTTTAAGTGATCACATTAAAAAAGTAACATAGTAAACTATCAAATTTGGAAAGTTGTATATATATGTATGTTATTTATGTACCTCATTTACATTATTTGAGATAACTACGCTATCGCCATCTACGGCTGAAAATTTGTCACTTCCATGAAACAGTAGTAAATGAGACATCTATATTTTTTGACTAGAGTATGAAACAATTTTCTCCATAATGCATATACCTACAAATGATATGATATTCATCCGAATTATTAATCATATTGTAACACACTAGAATTCGCCTTTAAATTTTTTTTCACTATTTTTATAGACCAGTTTCAACTCATAATATTTTTATGTAGGTATGTTATAAGAACACAATTACTGGATTTCGTCCGAAGAAAGAAAATAATTATTAATTAAGATAAATTATAGATGACACATAGGCACGATGGTATTCAAATGGGAAAGTATATATGGAAGTTCATAACGAATTATTTAAACACTGAAAACATCTATAAAGCAATAAAATTAAAAATTTCGATTGTTTAAAAATTTACACAATCTAAACAAGTTGATTATTTGTGTGCTTTATTTGATGCTTATTTCTATCACTCATTGTAACGATGAGCGTTTTTGTACAATTTATAGTGATGTGAAACTGTCATCACTGTAATAAATAGCGGAACCTGAAATTTTTCGAAATTGCTACATAAACAAAAAGCAAAAAACGGTTCCGAAGGCGTAAATAAATAGCAAGTAGTAAAATACGAACGTAATAAGCTGTAAATAAAATATATCGTATACCCAATGGATCCCAAGCCTCATAAATCATCTTGTGCCCATCAAATGCGTGGGGCCAAAACAAGAGAACGTCCAGTTCCGCAATAAATGGCGCCATTAGTTCACACCGTTTCCGGCGCCTTTCCGCGCCCGCGGTTTTTGCCGCCAAATTTTCTATTTCCGCTATTTCCGCAAGTCTTTTGTCCTCCACAGCTTTTCTAGCCTGAGCATAAAGTAAAAAAATACATATTGTGTTGTACATGCAGCCGCATCGTGTTCTCGTCAGTGAAGGCAGTGAACGAGAGCACCCCACTATTGCTCTACATTGGTGCGCTTTCTAGAAATACAGCAAGTTTTGTTGTTTTATTTATTTATTAAAAAAATATGAAATCAAATATCTAAGGAACTAATATATAACGAATAAAGGTAAATCCAAGGAACCAATATTAGGTTAGAAAATTAGGTTAAAAAATTACGTTTAAAATACCTACGTAATTAATAAAATCGGGTTAAAAATAACGTTTAAAATACCTACGTAATGGAAGTTAAGTAACAAACAAACTATAAAACTTATTTAAAGATAAAATAAGTTTTATAGTTTGCTTGAGTTTGTTACGTCCATGGCGCCTTAGTATGTTTACCACGCTTATTTTATGTATGTTAATGTTACTAACTATTGCCTGCCCAACATAACTTGGCGTGCGGCAAGTTGGAACAAAAACCCGCCCCGCCCGCACCCGGCGGTAACCCCTCGCCCTGTAATTCAGTACAATTTTGTATTTGCTCGGGAGCTGTGATATCTTGATTACCAATATACACTGAATTATTATGTCCAAAACAACCAAAACAGTCCGGGGTGGTGCAAGAACAATTACTAATGAAGTATTAAAGTTTTGCGAAGCTGAAAAAGCAAATAATGGACCGATATTACCGTCTGACAGTTTGATAGATAGAGCGGCCGCCGCGGAGTGCGCTGTTACCCAACCAAATTTATATTGAAGGCTCTGACACTGGTCACCGGACATTCAGTACATTATGTATTGTGGCAAGACCTGGCACGATCAGGTACTACAAGTATTTGAGGATGGTCCTGTTAAAAGCCGCAACAACCGTAGAACGTGTATGAGAAGATGTATGAATGTGGCCGAAGCAAAAGTGGTGTGCCAGGTTAGAAGAGTGTGGCGTTCAATCCTCTCTGCCTACCCCTGCGGGGAAACGGCGTGATGGTTAGTTAGTTAGTTAGTTAGTTATGTATTGTGTAATAACCTGGCAACTTCTGTTTCGCGACAGGGGCGCCCTCCCACGCACGCCAAGTTATAGTGGTGGCACTCTAACTATCTTACCATCACGCTGTTTGCGGGGGGGGTAAGCAAAGAGGATGGAGCGTCACATTTGTCTGTACTGAGTCAGTTCATACAAATGTGAGTACTACTGACGCACATCTTTCACCACTATTTGTTGAGGTTCCTAACGGGACCATCTTTCAGTATCTAGGTACCTAGTTAAGTCAAGTCTTCGGCATGTCCAAATCGGCCGCCTTCGCTTTCTGGAGCTGTCTTTACTTGCGCCCTATATCCTTTCTTTCCATCATTTCTTCATTCGTTTGTTCAACATGTTCAAACCATCTGAGCGACTCTTTTTTTATTATATCCACTATGATAAACAGCCTTACATCGTTTCCTAATTTGTTCATTCTTTGCTCTATTGTAAATGAATTTACCACATACCTATACCTACATCTAAGTGTTCTATTAAGTAATGGTATAAACATTAACAAAATTGACTTTTGTGTTTGGAATTAATTAGGTATTTGTTTTAAAATAGTAACAGACTATATATACCGAAATCATTTTGACCAATTTAATTCAATCGGTTTCGATACCACTTACCTTCGTTACAGTAGTATTGAAACCCGTAGACATTTAATTAATCAATGCGGCTTATACAAAGATTGTTTTATCTGATTTATTAGGAATAATGTAGTTGCGTAATATTTAGACTCAAAATATCTACGACCTCTTCAGCTGGTGTCAGTTGATCGAATGGTATCTGGATTCGTTCTCTTTCATTTTTCTGTGCTAGCGCTTCGTTCTTCAACTCTTCTGTGATGAGTCTGGTCAGTCTGGGTGCATCTGCACCGAACATTAGATTAACAACATAACCACCCTGAAAAAAAAAATTAAAAAAAAAATGTAACATTATCGTGATGTACAATTAATTACGCAAAGTGTAATTTAAAAAAATATTTTAATTCTAATTACAGTTTTAATATTTTTAACTAAGATAAATCACAGAAATTTCACAGGGACACAGTCATATTTATATTCGAAACGATTATGAAAGTCTTCATAGGATACTCCAGGGCTTGTGACCTGCACGAGCTGGTTTAATTGATCATTTTATACGATGTAATGTTTACCAACTCCACCGAAAGAGCATCCACACATTTCAATTTTTGATTAAATTAATTACTTAATTAAATTACTTTAAATTTTATGAAATATAAAATTAATAAATCTATCAATTAATCTAGGACCATGTTCATTATACGGATTTTAACTGTTTCAAAGAGTGGAAGGTAAAATAGTACTTTTAAATTTAGAATCATCTAATTAAACAGTGTTCACAAGAATTGAGATTTTAATTACACGTTGGTTTTTATGATTTTAAAGCAAACAAACTATGATGGCCCAAACACTACAAAAATATTGTGTTGTAAAAATAAATATTTAATTGAAATAAGTGCTTATTACTAATATTTTGGAACTTACGGCTATAAACATCCATGTTGGCTCACTTTTCTTACGAAATCTTTTAAGGCATTCAATTCCATCGGATTTTGCCTGCAATAATTAAAATAAAATCCTATACATATAATCAAATTATCATATAAATATTGCGATGTTTACAGTAAGATATTTTAATAAGCGCCGACTTACTATTGCCAAATGGAGGTTGTCTCCTCCAATTTCTACTTTCAATTTCTTCAAATTTCCCACCATTCCTATGCACGGTCCGCACCATTCCGAATAAATGTCTACAACTGATTTGTTGAAAAATGAGTAAAAATATATTTATACGATCGTATATCGTCAGCGTAGTGCCAATTCTGTGCAATCACAGAACATGGAATATGATTTATACAGTAGCAAAACATTTTTTGTTGTATTAATTCGTTCAAAAAACTTTTAAAATAAACACTAAAAATAATTTTTTAAATTATTTCTTCAATTCATAAATCTTCGTATATTATTAAATTACTTCTAATTTAGTCTTAGCATCCAATACATAATAGATTTTTATTTAAAAATCTAACAATATTTTTTGTTGATGAAAATAATAATTTAATTCAACCACCAAAATAAATGCTTCAAATATTAATAACATGATATAGCTATCAGGTATTTATGTACATACATACAATACATGTGATTTATATGTATATTTATAGAAGATTAGTTTAATAGTACTGTTTTCATGAATATATACAATAAGACTGTCCATCAATAAACAAAAAATAATCGACGATCGTGACTGATCCCAAAAATACATAATTTTCTGTTACATAACTCTGAACATTGCGATTAAATTTGGCCTTCAAAAGCCATACAATTTATTCAAATAGATTTCCTCCTGCGGGTTGCGCCGAATCGCATAAATTCGCAGTCGACTAGTCCACAATGTTGTGATCATTGATACAGAAATGCAAATAAGTTCGTTTCTAGGACGTATAATTTAATACTAGAAATAGATTAGCTGCGTGCAAGGCATTTAATGTTCATGTACCAACCTATCAGCCCTTCCCTTTCCAGTAGTTTTTCCCATTCCTCGTTGTTGTTGATTTCTGCCTGAAGTTGTACGAGTCCTCCCTTTTTACCTGAAGCCATAATGCAAAGACTAGTTCGTGTCGTGTGGATAGTCGTTAATTATTATAAACCAGACATGATTAACTATTAAACCAGTGTATTGTTTACAGGCTCGATGTCCGAGGTGCGGTTTGTTTAGGGGTTGCTAAGATACAACGGGTTGAATGCCTCTCCGTGTATTTCATTTTTGGGGTAGTCTTTAAGATTTGATTTTGGTTAAAAGATATTAGACAATGATTAAAATAACAGAACGGTTTAATTTTTATACATTAGACGCACAATCGAGCATTGATTTCAATAAGGGCTGTATTGGTGTTTTACGACCAGTTCGGGAAATTTTCTAAAAAATCTGCCCAAAACAGAAACACACAACAAGCACAGCTACAAGTAAAAATATTAATTCAACTTTTTCAAGTAGAAACAAACATTCAATAAATGATAGTAAAATTCCTACTTGTTTTCTCAAACAATAAGAAAAATACGTGTAATATATTATAGACTAGCTGTTCGTACCCGGCGTTGCACGGGTTAAGGATTAAGTTGAAAATAAATTTGCGAGGCTAAACAAAGGTTCGATTCGAACGGATTTATGTCGAAAATATATCAGAGAGAGGGGAAAGGGTAAAAGAATAGGGGGAAAATGTCGCCTATGTTACCCGCCGGGTCCTAAAGAATAAGTTTCCAAATTTTGAGTCCCATCGGTCAAACGGTACAAATTTGCATAGAAAATATATCAGGAGGAGGGGAAGGGGTAAAATAATAGGGGGGGAAATGTCACCTATGTTACCCGCCGGGTCCTAAAGCATAAGTATGCAAAATTTGAATCGAATCGGACAAACAGTGTAGATTTGTATAGAGAACAGACAGAGACAGACATTGAGTTTTATAGGTATAGATATTTACAAGTAATTATTGCAATACTAATAAAACTTGCATATTTAGTAAATTTTTCAAAAGATGTTTAATTGTAAATTGGTATCAGTCAGTATTTTAGATAAATTTTTTCTTAGGTTTTTTAAAGGCCGTTTAGAATCTTCTGGTTTGAGTTTTCTGGAATATTCTGCCGTGTTTCTTTGAACTTTGTTTATTGTATTTCTCTAGACTAGATCAATAAATTTCAACACTTTAAATTTTTAGAATACAAGTTTTGTTGGATAATCCATTTGTTTTCTTAAGATTATTTTGTTTATCGGAGGTACAATTTCAATCAGGAGTAGATTTGTTTTATATGCTGCTCCTCAGCTGATTAGGTACTATAGCAAGGTAAATAGAACCTAAGTTTTTTAATGATATAATATTTCGGAAATAAAAAAAAATTAAACTACTTTTTTATTTTATTTTGTAGATAGTTTGATTAACTGGGTCTTTCCATTTTAGGTGCTTGTCTATTATGATTCCTAAATGTTTAATTTTAATTGATATTTTCAGTGCGGAGCAGTTTAAAAATGTTCTCAGATTTTCACGGCTGTTCAGAATCTCCGGTGTGTAATTTTCTGGGATATTCTGCCATGCATGTCCGACCTCTCGCCGATGTTTCGGATCCCATTGCAGGGTCAATAAATAATAAAAACATTTTTTGTCTTCCACGACGATTTCTCTCAATGTCAAATATGTACGCCCCTGGTACGAGTATTCAGTAATTTCACTCCTACCGATAGCGAATTTCTGATTCAGTGATGTATTATATAAATTTTTTGCGAAATGATGACGTCACATTCTATTGATGAAACATCGATAAAGACGCGACCCATCGAAAAGTAAACAAGTGAATTGACGTTATCGAAAAAATTAAAAAATGGCTATCGCAATATGATTACCTACCGAGAAGAAAACTATTTCCCTTTGTTGAAATTAATTTGTTTAACGTTAACAATGTGTTTTACTCGGTGAATAAACTTTTTTTGAATATATTTTTTAATGCAAAATCATTTTTTGAATTTTTATACTTTTTTTGTACTTTCAAAGTTTTTTTAAAATACTTTTTAATGCAAACCATATTTTAATGTTAATAGAATATACGGTTATGATATTTAAAACACGTTTCACAATCAATTAGAAATACACAGAAAATTTTTTTTTGTCTAAAATAATTATTATTGCCACCGGGATACGAACCCGGAAATTTTCCGTGCTGGGGAACTGCGATACCATTTTGCCATAGTACTATTATACTGCACTATAATATTGCAATAAATAATAATAATAGTAATATTATATTTATTTATTTATTAATAATATTCGCTTGGAAGTAATCCTTAATAATTAAAAATCCTCGATGAATGCATTGATTTTTTTTTGGATATTGCTGCCTTTGCTTTTATAGCCGTCAAGTTCTTCTTCCTTTCATTATCCCAACTATTGCCTAGGTAGGCCGTTGGGCTCGGCTCTTCTCGTTCTCAGGCTGTATCTTCTTCGGTTCTGGGTATCGCTTTCTTCCAGGCCGTATCTCTGTAGTATTTTGGAGCATTCAATTATCCAGGAGTTTGGTCTTCCTCTGGATGACTGTCGATGAAGCTCCTTGGACATCGCCTGCTTCATCGTGTGGTCTGGTAGTCTCCGTCTAATGTGCCTATATTATCTCAGCTGTCGTTCCTCCAGCTTACTGTTTATGTCCTTGATACCAGGCCACCACGAATGCGTGAACTTTTTACCCTATCTTTTAGAGTTACTCCTGCCGACCATCTAAGCATTCGCATTTCTGCTGTTTCGAGTTGCCTAGAGTAGGAGTCGTGCATATTCCAGCATTCGGCGCCACAGATTATCGCGGGTCTAACAACACTCTGGTATATCAATCATATCGAAGATGCATACAAGATCTGTGTTATCTTTATAAAATCTTGAATAACTTGGTTGACTCACCCTATTTATTAGAGCAAATAGGTTTAAGTTGTCCTACATACTCAACGCGTTAAAATAATTTTACCCAAACTTTGGTAGGACTAACTACTTAAAAAACTGCTTTGTAACTCGTTCCACCTCAAAATACAATCTGTTAAATTCTACAAATAATCTAGACATTTTTACTGACAATTTGCTTTTATTTAAAAAAAAACTATGACTATTGATTTGATACTTCTTTAATTAAATCCCATTCCCTCCCTCTCCCCACCCCTCCCACTTTATGCATTATCATAATTTAATTCTTTGAAATATTTATTATTTATCGCATATTTATTCTTTATCATTGTTTTTAATTTAGTTTTTTTTTTTACCAGCTTCGAGGAAACTTTACTGGTCATACTCATGAATATTTTTTTTTTGATATTATATAAAAAAATTACAATTGTACTGTATGTTTCCCAAATAAAATAAATTAAAATAAAATAAAATAAAATAAAAATAAAATAAAATATCTTTCCTTTAAGTTTTATAGGAATTTACGGGTCATATAATATTCATGTTATGGATCTAAATTTCATCCATCCCACACTTATTCTATGGTTAACATCCGATGAACATTGTCCCTGAATGATTGAGCCATGATACTTTAAGGCGTCACAGTTCTTTTATAGCCTTCAAGTTATATACCACATAAAATATTTATTGATATAATCCAAAAAAATTAATTATACTGACAACACCTTTGGTCTAATTTCATAAATGGGTGTAAAATATGAGCGGCCATGTCGGTGCTGTCAGTTTAATCAAAATATCTTCCAGCGCGATAAACTTTGTATTTTTCTCTATGATGGACAAGTTCGCATGCTTTGTACGACAGCAGTGCCGTGCGGGCTCTTTCTGTCATGTTGACTTTATTTACTTGCATTTTAAATACATTTTTGTAAAAATAAATAAATTGAAAATCGGTATGAAAGCTTTTTTGGGCCTTCATAGGGCTAACGATCTATCGTACGGCTGGCTTAAGTGATTACTTTACACAATTTGATGTTCACCAATTCGACCCACGATAGAGAATCACATGTATTAAATTTTTGGAAGTTGTATATATGTTTAACTTGCACCGTTTGTTACGTATGTGAGTTTTATTTTCACAATCGCCACCTGCAGTCGAAAGCTTTTTGAAAATGTTCCAAAACCATGTTCTGCCCAATCGCCAGGGTTTAAAATAGTACATTTAACTGACGGCAGGGAAAATATAAAAAAAAATGTTAAAATATTTTGATAAAAGTCGTTATTACTGGGATATTCTTGGGTGTCGGCTATAAATAAGTAAATACTTATTCTTTAGGAATTGGCATGTAAAATTACCGTCATTTTTTGACGGATGACAGCTAGTATTTATTAATTAAGATAAATTATCGAAGAGCCGCAGAGACAAAGCGATTTATATGGAGAACATTTATTTATAGGGTTGCCCAGGGCTCACGACCTGTATGAGCTGGCTTAGGTAACGTAAGTAAGAATATCCGTACATTATCAAATTTTTTAAAGTTGTATATTCGTTCTCAATCAGTTTCTTTCATATGTACGTATATTCGAATGGACTACGCTAGAGACATCTACAGTTATATATATTTAAATACTATAATTATATAAAATATTTCCTCCTCTTTAAGTTATTTTTCTTTAAAAATTAAAAAAAAAAATTAAAAATTTTTATTTAAAAATAATATTTAATCATTATACCATAAAAATGGTGCACGAAGCAAATATGCGCGATCTATATTTATTTATTTATTTAATATACACGGCTAAATAGCCTTTTACCTACAATGCATTTATACATAATATTAACACAACAACATATGAATAGTAAATTATAGAAATAGAATTATACATCAGTGTAGAAATAGACAAAAAATAAGACATAAAAGAGATATAATACAATAAAACGTGTGAATAATAGAAGCATTTGAAAACATAACATATAGAAGAGTAGAGATATAATTTAATAAAACAAATAAATAATGGAAAGATTTGAAAACATAAAAGAGTAAAAATAGAATACAATAAAACACACGAATCATATAAAAATTGAAAACACGAGTAAGTATACGTGGACTTATCATGAATGTGGCATTATACTAAATACATAAAATTGACATATTTCGGTTGGATTAGACATAATTTTTATAAATAAATAGGTATAATAATTTGGTTGTGAGTGCCTTAACAATTCAGAATGGCAGGGTGTAGAGCTTTTATTAGCGAATCTTTATATTGTGCTAAACTGGAATTAAAAATATCAGAGATATGCGCATAGGTGTTACCTAGCCTATGCAGTCTGGGTACAAGATAGTTAAATTGTGAATTTGTTCTAGTGTTGTTGCAATAGCTAGTAGCGCTTTCAGGCGCATGAAACATAATCAAACACAAAATATCAGGGGTGTCAAAATGCGAGTTAATAATTTTGTAGAGTAAAATCAAATCCGATAAAAATCTCCTGCTGGAATCTCCTCCAGTAAAAATTTGTAACTTTGTCTGGTTGATATTTTCAATTGGGATGTGAAGTCGATAGTCAATGTAACGTAGAAATTTGTGTTGGATGCGTTCAAGTGTGTGTATATGGGCATTGTAATGGGGACTCCAGACAGATGAGTTGTATTCAACCTGACTCCTGACCAGGGAACAGTACAATAGTTTGATGGTGCAAATATTTGAAAAGGAATTGCACGAAAATAATATAAAACAAGAGTCTCATTGCCTTATTAGTTATGTTATTGATTTGTTGGGCAAATGACAGTTTTTCATCAAATAATACACCGAGGTCATTAATTTCCGATTCTGATTAAAGGGCATTGTTGTCAATGGAGTATTCAAATATAATAGGTTTTTTAATCCTGTGAAATCTAATTGTTTGGCATTAGTTAATGTTTAGGTATAGTTTATTGCTTCTACACCATATATTAAGATTATTGAGATTGTGTTGAACTATTAAACAATCTTGAAGTCTATTGATTGTTCTGTAAAATCGAAACATCGTAGAATATTGTCGCTATGTCATTTATAAAAAGTAAGAATAGGATCGGTCCCAAGTGGGATCCCTGAGGGACACCACTGGTCAATCTAAATTTATAGGAGGTGAACGTGTTGATTTTTACTCATAGCACTCTGTTTTTAATATAATTTTTCAGCCAGTGAAAAAGTTCCCGGTTATACCTAATTTTCTTTTTCAGTTTGAGTAATAGTATGCTATGGTCAACAGTGTCAAAAGCCTTACTGAAGTCTGTATATATAGAATCGATTTGGGCTTTCTTGGATAGTGCTTGAGTAATGTAATTTTCGTATAGGAGGAGATTATAGTCAGGTGTGAGGTAACCTGATTTCCAAACATCCGGAAATATTCCCGATTTAAGAGACTGGTTAAATAGAAAAAGCAGTGGGTATAATATACTGGAAATGCATTCTTTAAGCAGAATTATTGGAATATTATCAGGACCAGGGGTTTTATTTTTATCTAAAGCTATGATTTTCTTAACAATTTGATCCAGATTGATTTTGACCTGTGAGATATTTAGGTCACTACTAATTTGAAAGTTGAGAGGATGTGTGCCTTCATCATTTACTGTATATACTCTGCTGAATGATTTTGCGAAAAGATTAACAATCCCATTAATGATAGCACTGGATTCGTTTTCCAAAAAGTGCTGGGTAGATTTGAACTGTTTTTATTATTAGAGTTTACGAAATTTCAGAAGTGTTTAGTATTAGAATTTATACAATTTTCAGTTTTAATGATGTACCTAATCAGTGTATCACTTTATGAAGAGGATTTTGTATTTCTTCCTAAGGTTGCAAAAGTATGCATAACTATCACATGAAGTAATATTTTTATTATGACGAAAGATTGACTGTATTTCTTTATAATTTTTGTAAGCTATTTTCTTTTCAAGAACTTTTTGTAAACCATACAGGAAAGTGCCTGGCTTGATTATAGACGCAGGGACAATGAAAGTAATGGAAAAGAATGACGTTTAATTTTTTCAAAAAAAATGCTTGATATCTTGATACATTTTACCGAGACGATTATGCGTCACGTTATTCCTTTTCAACTTCCTGGGCTATCACTATGATTATTACAAAGTAACAGTCTTAAAAATGCGAAAATTTTATTGTGTCAAAAAAAAAATATATGAAAATTTTATGGTGTTAATAAAAAAAATAATAAAAAAGTGAAAATAAATAAATAAAAGATTATTATAAAGTATTAGTTTTAAAAATGTGTAAATTTTATGTAGGTGTTGGCAGTTTTATTTTACTTCTCAGTTTCATTGACCGTGTATGCATACCGACATCATTTTTATATATTAGGTATATATTATATTAATTTTCTGTAATGGTTTTTCGTACGGGTTATTTTACATATCGACAAAGTTTACGGTTTGAACGATTACGGATCATATAATGCTTCAAATTATGTTATAGCAATACAAAGGAGGCTCGAAATATCAGTGAAATATTGACCTTGGTAGATTTTATAATGTGAAGAATTTGTGCTCTTCCGATTTCTAACGTTTATAAACTATTAATATAATTAAAAAAATATTCTTAATAAAAAAAATGATCTTATTAACACACGCCTTATTTAACTGTTATTTCGGATATTTTATACGTACCGTATGTATTACCGAGAAGCGAATCTCGGTAATATATACGGTACGAATAAAATATCCGAAATTACAGTTAAATATGTCTAACGACCGTAATAGCAACCTTAACTCTTAACGCCTTATTATCTAACATTTACCCATTCATTACATTAATAGTGTTACATATAACAATATTGTTACATTTTTTTTATTTGTAGCTAACTATTCTATTCTCCCATAGAGTAACTTAGCAGAAAAAATAGATTACGTATTTTTATAAGGATAGCTTCTTAAGTGCGTAAGTAAGTAATCTTAAAACATTCATAAATAAATAAATACCTACCTCATTTTTCGAAAACGGATGATTAGGTATAGTCTATAGTCAAGGCTGATGATGTTTGATTGTGACTTTATTTTTATTTTTAACTAGTGTCTATCAGAGTACCGGGTCACTAGTGGACCCCTTGCTTTTTCGTCATGTTGTATTGTAAATGATTTAAATTACATCACTTACGGGGCGTTGTTGTGAGTGTTAATATTGTGGTTGAGTATCAGCTTACAATGGTAATTCAGAGTAGCTTGTTGGTCTTGTGGTTAGGACACTCGCCTCATGATCCAAAGGTCGCAGGTTCGAACCACACTCCATACTTGCAAGTAAGTCTTATTTTCATAGCACAAGCGTTTAGCTTAGTGTGAAAATAGTAAGAATATTGATGTGATACGTATTCCGTCTTCGCATCACTATTTGAAAAAAATACAGTGTCGAATGTCGAAAGCTTTCGACACGGTTTTACAAGCCGATGATGGACTCTGCAATGGGATCCGAAAAGTTGGCCAGTAATTTCGTATGAACACGGCCTATTATCCCAGATGATTATGAACGGCCGTGAAAACCTAAGGATAAGTATAGTGTCAAGTTTGATAACGCTTCCTTTTTATAAAATAATATTAGTGTAATATTAAAAGTCATTTTATAGGTAATTGTATATGTAATACATTAAAATATATAAGTAATATAATAAAATAATAAAACTCAACTTCCACGACCAGCCCAACTAATTTTAGATTTTGAACAAATTAAGAATGTTCTCATTTCAGAATATTCTGGCTAGATGTTTCTGGGATATTCTTCTATGTGTATAGACTATGCTATGTGTATGTATAGACCTTTCAGGTCGACGTTGCGGATCCGATTGCTGGGTCCATCATCAGGTCTGTTTTTGTAAGTGTTGAAGTTGTGGTTAAATATTGCCTTGCAATATTTATTATAAAATCGACACTGATGATGGACCCTCCAAGGGGATTCAGATATTCGTATACACGTGGCAGAATATCTCGGAAAACTTTAACCCAAGTTGTCACTTCTTCGTAAATTCAAATTATATAATTTCATTCTGAACTTAATTTTTGTAATTCATGAAAATAAACGGCTTTTAATACACATAAAACCTATAATTTTTGACATGGACGTCTATTTGAAATAAATTCATTAAATGTAATAGAAATATGGTAGAAAGGAATAATTAAGAAGAATGAGACAATAACTGATTGTAAAATAATTTGAAATCACATGGTATACTTCGGACACCAGAGATGTTCAAACGTTCAAACGTTTCAATGGTTTCTATCATACATAAAAATCAAGAGTTAGCAAAAGAATAAGTATACTGTGCCAGTGGTTTGATAAGAATACAATTAAAAAGCCAAATTAATTAATCAATTAAAAAAGACACCCAGAAAAATTAAATCAACGAAAAAATATTTGGCTGCTACCGGGACGTGCTCTTTAATATAATAATACAATTCTTTAGAGCTATTGTCAATATTATTATAATATAAGTACATATATATAACTGTCAACCTGTCTATAGGAGATGGTACGAAAATAGAATTATTAATTTAAAAATTGTTGAATTTAAAATAAATTAATAATTACATTTTTTGTATTGAAATTGACAACAAATTATATATTCACTTACTTATTTCTTAGTATTTTATCAAAATTATATTATAATAGTGCATAAAATAATGGATAGCTACTCACGGGCCAACTTCATTTCGGAATTTATAAAACTAATCAATTGTATCTTGCACTGTGGACGTTCATAGTAAGGGCTACCTTTCGGCCGAAGTTTCAAAAGCGAACTGGCGGAGAAGATCGCCGTTCTTCCTGGGCTTAGGGAGCAATCGATAGGCAGCTACCGCTGGGAAGAATTAAGCCAAGTTTCTGCACGTTAGCTCCTGCACCAAACTAAAACTTTGTTGAGGCATGAAACACTGCTCCAATAGTTTCATAACTGTACTGAAAAAATCAACAGGGACTGAAAGCGATGCGTGCTGAAAGAGACCAAGTCGTATTTTTATTATTACAAAAATTAAAATTTTGTTGAATGATTTGGCTGGCAGTAATCTCGTGGTCCAACATTTTAATTTAAAAAATAATTTTTAATTAAGATAAATATAAAAAGTCTCACAGATACGAAGCTGTTTACATAAAAAACGTGTATTTGCATACATAGATTTCACAACTGGTAACGATTCTTCTACATTTTTCAAGTGGATTTTTTTATGGAATATTAAACAATAGCTATTATTCTTAATGTATATACGATATTCTTCCGAAATATTTAACATTTACACTAGAATACGCCTAAAAATTATTATTTAAAATTTTTTAATACAATTTTTGAACGGTAAAGGAAACGTATGTTCAGAAGCTACGCGGGGCAGAAATGAAAATGTTTAGATGGTCAGGCGGGGTTACGAGAATGGACAGGATTCGTAACGAACATGTACTAGACAGTTTTAAGGTAGCCCCTCTTCCCGAAAAGCTAAAGTCGCCTAAGGTGGTACGGACATGAGTGGAGAAGAGACGATGGACACGTAGTTTATAAAGCGCTGGCTCTCCCGGAAATAAAAAAGGAAGAGGTCGCTTCCCTTTGACATGGTGGATCAGCATGGCAAAACCATCCGATCTGATAACCCAAGATAGACCGTCTTAGCGCAGATGATTAGGAGACTCAATCTAAAATGGGATGAGACAAGGAGACAAAAAGATGAAGATTTAAGCATCGTGTTACACACCCACTATTTGAGTTATCACTAGTACAGTTTTGAGAGGAACAGTCCCCCACATCGTCAGATATAATTAATAACTAACTTAAATACAGCATTTTTGTCAATCTATTCGGGCAGGGCAGGGAGTCGCGTAGTGCAGAGGGTTTTGTTTTTTGGTCGCTAACGGAAACAATTCAAGGGTCGGAAAAATGTTTTGAAAAGAGATATAATTCATAAATGTCTTCTCAGGTTTTATTTTTCTACGTTTTTGTAGTGTATTTTCACATTGGAAATACGGGGTTTGATTAGTGAAAGAACAGGCGGTAATAAGTATTGTTCTACTTCATTGTATAAATAGCGTTGCGGACCGACACTAGCTACCGTGACCTTATACTATCGTAGAAGAAGAGAGCGCGCCCGTGCGCGCACGTCCTTATATGCCGACCCCCCTTCCCCTCCTGGGTCAGGACCACGGGCACCACGTGATTTTTTTTTCTTTAAATTATATTTGAAATTATTTTTTTAAATAATTTTGTTGCATACCTCATCGTACAGTGTCGCTGCCATTGATAGTAATTGACGTAAATTTGGAAAAAGAAATGAATCGTTTTTCTATTTTGCTAAATATATAAAAATTATATATATTTAGTACCACCATTAGGTATTGATTTGTAGCCTCATTATCTTCTTTGTATCGATTTTCACCATAAATACACATGCGTATATAATTAACGTTTATATTTTTGGATATCTCTGGCATAAATCGTAACATGTTCCTCCTTTTAAATAAGTTTTCTAACGTCCTGACAGTTGAAGGTATTCGGTTTTATTATAAAAAAAAAACTAGTCGTGAAAAATCATGGGACATAATAACTGCAGAATTTATTATTTCAGAGATAAAAAAAGTCAAATTAACTTATCTACGGTTATGTCCTATTTGTATTATCCTTTAATTGTGTTTAACTATTTTTTTTGTATTTCATCTTACCAAGCGATTGTGTCTCCCTGTTGGATGACCGAATAAAATAAAATAAGTTTATAAAACTTCATAATCATACACATGGAAATAAAAACACTTGTTTTTTAAAGTCTATCTAAATTAAAAAGAAAATTAAAAAACTGCAGAATATTGAAGCTGAAAATTCGTGAATAGAAAATTGATTGTTTTTAAAATTGACTTTAATTGCTTAAATCCAAATATTAAATATTAATAAAAAAATAATATAAAAATGTCAAGACCATGTAATTTGGTAGGGCGACCCTTGTGTGTTTTCTGAGCCGCCCGTTGATTGCGTGTCACACTCTAACTATCTTATTCTTCTTTAATTAGATCTGTGGTACAAAAAACGCCTCCTGGGATGACGAGGTCCAGCTATCCTTTCTAACTTTAACTATCTAAAGTTTTTATTCCAGCAAGTTACAGACATCGCGGATAGACAGACAAATAACGAAATTATTATACATATATTTTTTTCATACTACTTTTTTTATACATTACTAAATAAACACAGGCTTAAGAAAGTATGTAAAAAGTCTCTCAGCAACTACCTACCTTGCTATTTATATATAAATAAATACCTGTTCTAGTTTTTTTATATCGTCAAAAGGCACCCAACCGATGTAAAAACATTTAGTTACACTGTTCTCTGTCTTATGAAACGCGGTTTACTTTGAAAGTAGAAGCAGAATATTTTTTAAACTTATTTAACAATTTTCCTTTCTCCGCTCGCTAATCGCGGGTTTGCGTGCGAAAGGAAGCGCTTTGTTTTGGTTGTCGTGTGACGTAAAAAAATAATATCGCTCGGATTTTCTCTGCATTCAAAATAAACCTCACAAGTTGGACTGAAATTAACAAACTTTAATTGAATGTCAAATCTCCACCGGGATACGGCGCTGATTTCAAACGATTGTAAACTTTATGATATCTAATTAAAAACTGCGGAGACAATCATAATTTGTTCAAACATTTTTGAGCATGTTTACTAGACCGAAAATGTTTTTTACTTTAGAATATATAATTAAAATGAGTTGCAGAAACTTCCAAACTTAGCCTATCTACGATATTTTTGAGTATGTTCAATTTTATTTTAATTGTGTTTATAAAAACTGGTTTAAAAAGGAGTTCATAATAGAAATAATTTTCTGACTTATTCCAGTGCATAATCACAATTATAATAATTTCGTTGTCTGTCTGTCCGTAATAAATTCTTGTAATGCCCGTAACTTCATTTATAACTTTTTTCTTCTTTTTATTTTCTTTTCATTATTTTTTTTGTAATAAATAAATAGCAACCGATATGTAAAAGTACCGTCATTTTTGACGAATTACAGCTAATATGCAAATAATTCGGATGAGTGTCATACAAACATAAAAAAATATTATTACTTTTCACTCTAGTCAAAAACAGATATCTCATTATCAGCAGCGACATCGGTATACTGGTTCAATGGAGTAATAAATTTCAACCACAATATTAGCGTTATTCAAATTAAAACGTGAAGCGAGATATATAAATAACATATATGCATGTTCTCAGGTTTTCACGGCCATTCAGAATCTTCTGCGTGAAGTTTTCTGGGATAATCTGCCGTGTATATCCGACCTCTCTTGCCGATATATGACAACACATCAGCCCTTATGATGGACCCTGCAATGGGATCCGAAAAGTCGGATATACACGGCAGAATTTCCCAGCCAACGCAGAACATACATATATGCAACTTGTGTAAAGTGATCACTTCAGCCAGCTTTATGACGTCAGCATATCAGTTCTGATGATGAACCCTGCAATGAGATCCGAAACGTCAGACAGAAAGGTCGTAAAATTACGGTATAATACCCCAGGAAACACAAACTAGAAGAACCCATTATTTGATATATTCCCCATTTCAGATTCTCCTTGTCAATCTCCCGTACCCCCACCATTACTGTAGCGACGCCCTTTTTCCCACGCTCAAAAATTAACTTGTTTACCAAAATAAGTAATGGATAATTAGTTTGCGTCCGTTCTGACGAAAATACAGCGGTGTCGAAATCGGTACAGTAAAGTATTTAATGTTGTGTATACAAAGTTTATAGTTAATTAAAATTAAAAAAAAAGAATTTTTATGTACTAATGGATATGTTTCCTCTACTTTTAAAAAACTGATACAATTACATGTACTCAATCAAAAATAGGTAATAAATTGATATTAGCGTAATGAATTTAAAATTACGAGCAATAACGTAACATAAAAGATAATAGATAGATATGTCAAATTATATGAGCGAATGGATTTGATTAATGTTTTATAAATTGCCCTTTGGTGAAACTACTACTATGATCACCATTCTAGATTAGTTTATGAAAATACTTTTTATTGCTTTTGATGAGACGTAGTATTTTTAATGTCCGCTTTGAATATCATTCATGAGAGAAAATACCATTTTGTATAATTTGAGAAACATTCGCATTTTCATTCCGTTCGCGAAATCGCGGAACTATCTAAATAAATTAAACTAAAGAATACCGAACATTTTTGTGTCATCACGGAAGATAATTTATCTGTTTGCGAATTTAACCACCATGTTTTATAGACGCTTGATACTGTAAAATTATAATAGCTAGCCAAATTATAGCTTTTTGCAAATTTGATCACTTTTAGTAATAATAATTATTCACTGTATGATCGAACATGGTGTGAATTAGACAATGAAAATCGATATGGAAAGCTACCTTTCCACAATACGAAGGATGATGTAGCTTTGATGGACCCAGGATGTTTTGGCTGAGCTGTATCACTTTGTTTCGATAACTGTACACAAGGAAACTGCACATATAGCAACTGTATATACTTTATATACGTATACTCGTATACAAAAATACCTTTGAATTATTAAGAAAAATAAAAAAAACACAACATGAACATGACCACTAAAAGAAAATAGGAAATAAGATTACCATTACGAAAGAAAAAAAGATTGCGAACTTCTATCATGTACAGTGGTATGAAGTTATATATAAAACTACCAGGGGATATTAGGGATGAAAACAATATAACGACTTTTAAGAAAAAAACTAAAAAGATACGTGAAACTTTTTAATAAAAATTTAATATAACTTATATCTCATTCAAAAATATATATATTATATTAGGAGATATTCAAAATATTGTATTACCTACTTTAAGAATAAATTTAAAAAATATGAGACAGTTGAACACACCAATAACTGCACACGTAGACATGGGTACTAAGAACTTAACCGTTGAGCGTTTTTTAAAATTGAATATCACCCACCCTTATTCACTAAATATCGTGGTATTCAAATAACTCACTTTAATTGTGAAAGAGATGTTTTAAATATTCACAAAGCAGACTTTTCCAAAATCAATGAATTTATATCATGTGCTGATTGTAAATTTTAAAGACAGGCAAAGATATCAATCAATGAATAGATCAATTCTACCAAATCATTAACAAAGCGATAGAATTATTTGTTCTTGTAACAAAAAAAAAATGAATTGTACCCTAAATGGTTTACAAAAAATGATAAAAACTCTCCCATAAAAAGTATAAAATAACTCGTAATGTAAATGATTTAATTCCAATTCTGCCAATTACGAAATAAAATAAAATATTTATCAAAACATTGCTTTGATAAGTGCATTAACAACTTTGAACAAACTGTAATAATAAAGCCGCAAACAATCTTTAAGTTCTCAGAAATTTTGAATAAAATAGAGTCAGGTATTCCTACCACAATGCAGTATAATGGTAAAACGGCTAACACTTCTCAAGGTGTGGTTGATTTATTCGTCGAAAGTCTATAATAATACTGTTACCACTGATACACCAACAGTATATCAATTAACCAATAAAATCGGGGCTATAACAACGACTATATATCTATAACTTCGACGAACAAGATGTAGACAATATGCTAAAATAACTCGACCTAAAAAAATCAGCAGGCCCAGACAATGCTCCTCCACTACTGTTAATTAAATATAGGAACCTTCTTACGAATGCATTAACAAAATTATTTAACTTTTCTTTGCAGTCCGGAGTATTCCCTGATAAATGGAAAATGAGTTATAGGTATATCTCCAATTTTCAAAAATGGAGATAAATCTGATACAACAAATTACAGCCTATATGTAGGAATAAAGTCCGCGATTCCAAAATTGTCCAAATCAGTATTCTTAAAGAATTTTATTTTAGATATTAAAAAGTTATATCCCCTTTACAACATGGATTTGTAAGCGGAAAATCAACGCCCACGAGCTTAGTTTTATACGAACAGTATATAAATAAGAATATGAATAATCACTTGCAGACGGATGTGGCGTATACGGATTTTAGCTAATCATTCGATAAGGTATCACACAAACTATTATTAAAAAACTTAAAAGCCATGGGAATGAGCAATCACACATTGAAATGGATTGAAAGCTACCTTATTTCTAGAAATCTCTTCGTCAAATACACGATTATAAATCCTTTCCATTTGAGGCATCCAGTGGTGTACCTCAAGGCTCCCACCTCGGGCCTATTCTATTTTTACTTTTTATAAATGATTTTGTTGACATTTTTTATGGAGTTCAAGTTTTGCTGTTTGCAGATGATCTTAAAATATATAAAGCGATCTCAAACATAAACGAATGTATTACTTTGCAAAATAACATAAATCTGGTTTATACGTGGTGCTGCAATAGTGAACTTAATGTGGAAAAATGTTAACAAATAAGTTTTAATAGAAGTAAAAATAAAACCATATATACTGCATTAACAATATTGATCTATGTAGGCTCTCGGTTATTCGGGATTTGGGTGTGCTTTTTGACGAAAAAATGTTCTTTATTTAACATTATAACGAAATTTGCAACAAAGCAATGAAATCCTTAGGATTTGTCTTAAGGACCGCAAAAACTTTAATTCGCTCCGCTCTCTTACTACATTATACACATCCATTGTAAGAAGAATATTGGAATACAACTCAACTTTGTGGTCTTCTTATTATGACACATACTCTAGGAAAATAGAAAGAGTACAACAGAAATTCTTGAGATTTATAAATTTTAAAATGCGTATTCCAATACATAGCGTAAATTATGATAATTTAATGAATGTACTTCATTTAAAGAAATTATCATACAGAATTTATGTTAGTTACATAGTGTTCATATTTAAAATTATTAAAAGTATGTTGGACTACTGTGAACTGATTCAGATGGTGTCGTATAATATACCGAGACAAACGAGACATCACCAACCCTCAGGAATAACTATACATTAAATTCACCGTTAACACGCATGCATCGCCTTAGAAATTTAATTTAAAGTACTCTAATTACTGTTCATTTCCCTTTTAAATATGTTTTGATTTTATATTCTTATCTTAATAATCTTGTATATTGGATTAATTATCTTTATTTTAAAGGTATCTAATTATTACTGTTTGCTTGCGTACTAATCATCGTTTATATTGTTCATTTGTATTGTTCATTTATTTTATATTGTTCATTTTATATTGTTTATTTTATTTTGTTTTATATTGTTACGTTTATATTTTTACATTTTATACTGTTCATTTATCTTAAATATGTTATATTTATATTATTATTTTTAATTATTTACTCTAAAATCTTTTTTATGTTAGGTATTTAAAAATCCTTTTAATTTTCTTGCACTGTAAAAGCCCACTAGGGCGTTTATTATTAATAAATAAAAAATAAAATAAATATCCAACGAAATCACAGAAAAAATGTTTATTTAAATTTTATTTATTTAATATTATTCGGCTCTGATGAAGGGATAGGTATTCCAAACTAATTAACAATAAAACTCATATGGTTACATACAAAGTAATATTGTATTTATAATTAAAAAAATCATTGTTTCAAATATATTAACAATATTTTAACTTATATATAATGTATTTTAGAAATAGAATAACATAAAAAAA
>JADDOH010007952.1:0-11915 GCA_016648135.1 Agrypnia vestita | reverse complement strand
AACGATGATTAGTACACAAACAAGCAAACAGTAATAATTAGAAACCTTTAAGAAATTAGTAATAAAGTAAAATTAAGATAATTAAACCAATATACCAGATAAAAAAGATAAGAAGATAAAATAAACCAAGAAATAAATATAAAAGATAAAATCAAAATATATTTAAAAGGGATATGAACAATGATTACGACACTTTAAAATTAATAAATATATATAATTCATGGGGAACAAAACATAAGTAAAAATTTAGTCCATTAAACTGTAATTAATTCTATTGGTATATTCTAAGTCTAAGTATTTCTTTGATTCGGGTATGCTCTTACAACAAAAAATGTCTATGGATTCCGAAAATTTGTTTCCAAGGCGATGTATGCGTGTTTACGGTGATATATGTCACATAACAGTGTCTCTATAAAGTAGATTATCAGTAGATTATTAAAGTAGGTTTCTGTAAAGTACAGCAGAATCCCGATTATCCGGGACCAATTTCCTGAGTCATTGAAGCAATATTTTTTAACATGGCGTAGCATAGTAAAGGCGTGTATTTAAATGACCATTTTAATTTTGCAAAAAAATCTAAACGATCATCTTTTTTCATGATTGATCCTCTTTATCCGAGACATAAAATAAACGAAATCATTCGGTATTTTAATCTGTTTAGAGCTACGCAAAAATTGTTTGAGGTGTAGAAATAATGTTTAATAGTTACTTGTTGGGTCCCAAAACTAAGAGAAATGAGCGTATGAAATTAGCAAATATTTACAACTAATTTGTATAAGTATTTTTTATTAATATCTATGCTCTAAATTAATATTAAATGTTAAGCGTGGGGAGACGTGGGTAAGTGCCAAATGTCTCGATGAACTAAAAAAAATAAAACTTTTTCCTCATTTTACTATCCAGTTATTTTATTTATTTATTTATTTATTTATTCATACGCCAATCGGCTATATACATTGATTTTACAAAAATAATAGACAAATGAATGGATTAGAAAAATTGCACATATATAAAAAAACAATACTAGCATAGTAACAACATGGTATAATCATATAGGGTTGAGGGTAATTTTAATACTGTGATAACAATCTTTTTGCCGCTGATGAGAATGAGACGTATGATTCATCGAAGAAGTTGATATCAACACAGTGGCTATTCACCAGATTGGCAATCCTATTTCTTGGGCCATTGTACACGTAACTTTTTGTGGATTTAGTGGTTTCTAACAATCTACGCACTCTTAGATCCGGCCTAGCAGTGATAATGCCAAATTGTTCCAGGATCTCGGGCGAGTCTATCTGTCCGTTGACAGATTTGTAGAAGAAGGTCAGATCAGACAATTGTCTTCGAGTGATTAGTTTGCTGATTCTAAATCTGTTATATACGGTCTCAATATCTCCCGGTGATCGTGTACGATAGGCGATGCATTTACATAGTTTGCGCTGTATTCTTTCGAGCTGATTGATTAGTTTATTGGTATACGGCGACCAAATGACACAACAGTATTCTAAAATCGGTCTCACAAGACTGTCGAATAGTCGTACCAGCGTGTAGACATTGCTGAAGTCCTTCCCAGCTCTAATGATGTAACCAAGAGTCTTGAAAGCTTGTGACGCAACTTTCTCCACATGGCTTGAGAAATTCAGTTTATGGTCCACAATAACGCCAAGGTCCTTTGCCGAGGTGACTATCGGGAGATGATGTCCATCAATGAGATAATTAGCCTGATATTGATTTCGTGATCTAGAGAATGACATTACTGAGCATTTACCGATATTTAACATTATTTTGTTTTTAGTACACCACCTGTGGAGTTCATTGAGATCGTGCTGAAGAATTTCTAAGTCTTGGTCATTCATGATTCTTCTGAAAATTTTCATGTCATCTGCATATAGTAGGTAATCGGATAGTAAATTGTCTGCGATGTCATTGATGAAAATATTAAAGAGAATCGGACCAAGATGTGACCCTTGAGGGACACCAGAGCATACTTCATACTCTTCAGAGATAAATCCATTAACTCTGACTTGTAGGAATCTGCCAGTTAGATACGAATGGAACCACTCTAATGCTGTGCCTCTCACACCATACAGACCGAGCTTGTCAATCAGGATTCCGTGGTCTACCATGTCGAAAGCCTTACTGAAATCTGTGTAGATAGCATGTACATCCACCCCCTGGTTCAGAGCATTGAGTATGTAGTTAATGTATAGATACAGATTCGTTGTTGTAGATCTGCCACCGAAGAAGCCATGCTTCTTTGTAGTAATTATATTTTTGAATGCAAATGTAAGTTGAGGAAGAATTAGTTTCTCAAAAAGCTTTGACATGGCAACTTGTATACATATCGGGCGGTAGTTACCTCAGACCTAGTACCAGATTTGTGAATTGGGCTTATGAACGAGAGTTTCCATGCCGAGGGAAAGACTCCAAGCTGTAGTGATTTGCTGAATATATGCGTTATGGGCTCGCAGAGACCGGCTGCACAATTCCTTAGGAAGAGATTCGGTACACCGTCGGGCCCAGATCCTTTGCTGACCTTCAGGCTCGTTAGCTGTTTAAAGACGTTATCAAAGGTGACGCTAAATTCCGATAAGTTAGCATCTTTGACGCTTCGAGTACTAGTATTATGGTCCGCTGGGGCAGCGTTGTTAATAGTATAGATACTCCTGAAGTATGATGCAAAGAGGTTACTTATTTCACCACCATTAACAGCTGTTTTCTCATTCCAAGACATTTCAAATGGAATGTCAAGGTTATTACGACGTTTGTTTTTCACAAATTTCCAGAACTGGCTAGCATCGATCTCCATCAGGGACTCCATCCTGGTAACATAGTTCCTGTAGCAGCTGGCACTGAGTTTTTTGCACTCCAATCTCAGCTTCTTGAATCGGATATATGCTGGTTTTGTGTGTGTTCTCTTGTAGTGCGCGTGTGCCTCTTTTTTTTGCCTAACTTTATTTATGAGTTCTTTTGAGAACCAACACGGGTAGTCGCTGGTTTTCTTTGAGAAGACTGGAACATGGTACTCAATGCATTCATTGATTTTCTCATAATACCACTTAACTTTATCATCAATGGTGTCAATCATGTATAACTCAATCCAGTTGGTCCTAAGGAAGAATCTGTTGATTGCTACATAGTCAGCACGTCCAAATGCGTAGGTTGGTGGGCTATGTGGTTTTAAGTTGGCCTTGCTACTAATGTAAACGTGCAAGGCAGGGTGGTGTTCATCCTCGTCAATTATAGGGTGTGATTTCTCTGGTTTCACGTAGAAATTACTGAAGCATAAGTCGAGGAGATGATCGTAGGAGTTCCGTACTTCGTTCATTTGCATGCATCCAGTGAGGAGTAGTTCGTTGTAGATGAGATTTTCGCAGTCATCTGGCGGAAGGCTACTAGGGATATTTTAGTCGCCTACAATGAGCATCTTGGAGTTGGGGTATTTAGCTTGAATAGATGAGATTGTGTTGGTGTGTTTAGCATAGATGTCGGTCGTTGAGTGCGGTGGTATGTAGATACATCCAACTATGACATCGCCGTCTGTACATTTTATTTTAACAAAAATTTGTTCGATGTTTTTAATGTTGATCGATAGTAGCTCGGCTGATATGCTGCGCTTGACAGCAATAAATACTCCACCTCCTCTGCTGTAAATACTTGTATTGATATCCCTATCCTTTCTAAATATTGCAAATGTGTCATTAATTACTTCACCATCAGCTATAGAAGAGTTTAACCAAGACTCACTAACACAGATTATATCACTATTGTTACTTGCAGAAGAGGTTAAAAAACTATTTAGTTTAGTTCTAAGACCTCTTGTGTTTTGATAATAAATTTGTAAATTATTTTTCTTTGTGCATCGTTTTTGATTTTGGTGGGCGAAATGTATGTTTGTCAACTATTTTTGGAATTCCATTGACGTATTTAATGGTCTTGTTTATGTCTCCATTGTCCACCAGAGCGTTTAATTCAGATCTCAGCTCCTGAAGGTGCTTCTGTTGTCCTGGTGTAAGGTATTGTTTGAAGACCACTCTAGATCCTTCCGACGGTTTTGTTTTCAATAAAGTCCTCGCTTCATTAGCAGATGGAGTTTCAAGTAGTAGGGGTCGGGTCTTCCCCTCTGCTGCCTTGCCAAGTCGACGTAGTTTCATGTTAGGTACAGAGTCAGATACCTCCTGAGGAATTATCGTAAAAAGCCTGTCACGGTCGTCTTGGAGCCGGTCAGCGCCGGCAAGCTTTTCTGATTCCGGGACGTTTAAAGCAATAACCTTAGTTTCGCACTTCTGCCTCTCGTAGATTTCAGAAATAATACCGTCAGGTGTGACTGGTATGACACCACCTGCGTTAACTTTATCTTCTGCCGCACTGATTCTTTTGCTCAGTTGCGTGTATTGCTTGGCAGCTGTTTTAGTGCTGTCGTTAAGTTTATTGAGGTCAGACCTAATACCAGCGACACTGGACTCAAGGTTCTCCATTCTTTTTGTGAAAGGAGCTAGGTATTTCTTAAAAAGATGTTCAATCTGATTAGTCAGCGTCGGCAAAGCACTGATTCCATCCTCATCACCGTCTTCCTCACTGTCAGACTCTATAATGCTAACCTCCGAAATGCATGACTGGCATTTCCAGTTAATTTTCCCGTATTTCTTAAATTCCGCAGCAAATTTATTAAAATTAACACTGTCTAGTCCACTACACTTTTTGTGAAACCATAGTTTGCAAGAGCTGCAGTTTTAAACGTTAATTTAAACATAAAATTAAAAACATTTTAGTTGTTCTAAAATTTCTAAAGTATGCGTTTTTCAGAAGTGTATAATATTTTATATCTATTCCTGTATACCAAGAAATTAACTTTTAAAATGATAAAGTGAACAGACTTGACATGGACATTTAAGTGGGTAAGCACTTATCACATTCATGTTTTTCTTAATTGCGTATGGGTTGATTAGGTATATAATATAATAGTTTTAGAACAAGTTTTAAGTAAAATTGTCATTTTTAGAAATCAAATTTAAAGCAATTTTAATTTTTCTCATGATTATTTTTAATATATTAAATTGTATCAAAATAAAAAATATTTAAATTGAAATTGTATCCATTTAAGAAGCTGTATAAACTACTTTATTTGCGTGCAAAATTATTGTAATAGATCTGAGGAACGTATGTCGCGACGCCAGAAAGCGACTGCATGACAGAGAGAGAGAATGTATAAAAAGGCGCGTAAATGTCGAGTCGCTCTCTCTTTTACTACCATTGCTATTTCGACCGCACCTTTCTGTATAAACGATTGTCTAAACCGTTATTGTTACCCAAATAAATACTTAGGAGAACAAAGTCTTTACTGGAAGCAACCTCATCCCGAAATAAGAGTATTACAATTATTGATGAAAGAGTCATTGATTTTTGATCCGAAACAGACCTCGATTTTCCATAGTCCGTTGCCAGATGGCTCTATGTACTGTACAATGGGTATAATGTTGGCGGTTAACCTGTTTCAGAGCGAGTACATATCGGAGCACGACGCGAGGCGTGCCTACATCTCCGGCTTCACTGGGTCCGCGGGCACGGCCGTGGTGACGGACACGCAGGCGCTGCTCTGGACCGACGGCCGCTACTACCTGCAGGCGGAGACGCAGCTGGACAGCGAATGGGAGCTCATGAAGGAGTGTCAGTATACCCTACCGTGTCCACTAATATAACTACTATCTCAAATCTTTTTTTTTACATCCTTTTATTTAACTCTCTTTGTCTGTCTGTTTGTGGTGGTGGAATCTTATAATTGATTTTTCACCAACTTCCCGACTAGCTAGAGCTCTGAAACTTTCCACATTTACGTAAACTGTTTGACTATACACGAGTAAATGATTTTCAACATGGTTTAATCATCATTTAGATTAAAATTAATATTTCTATTATTATTGAATACTAGCTGTAACCTGCCAAAAATGACGTACTTTCATGTGTTGCTATAGAATACATACGCAAAATTTATGTAAGATCTGTCAAACGGTCTAGATTTGTATAGAAAATGTATCGTGGAGAGGATGGAAAAAATTGTTTAAAAAGTTACGGACGTTACAGGAAGCCATGGTCAGATAGACAGACAAAATGAAATTATTATTATTATCGACTGCTGGGTTTCACTGCCACTGAAGTACTAACACTAAATCAAATCTCAGTCAGCCTAAAGGGTCTTATGTCTAAAAGTAGAAGTATAAAAGAAATTTCGTACATTATTCTTAGAATTAAACAGGTAAAAACTGCGTTCCGCAGCAGTCGTGCCGTTTGTCAGCCCGGCCGGCTCTAGTAGCGTCCGCGTATCAGTACGGGCGGCAGCAGAGGGCCCTACAGTTATCGTTGGATATCTTTAAAACTAATAACCGGATCGAGTTGATATTTTCACACAATATTTTTGAAACATTTTTCTTTAAGAAAATACCAAAAAAAAAATTTCGATTTTTTAAAAATCCTGACTACACGTAACCCCTTAAAACGATACTTAATTCACTTGAATGGGGCAATTAGTCTCTGAGATATAATCCCGTTTATGGACAAGTGTCAAATCAAATGATTTAGTTTTCGACGTCCGGCTGCTAAGAATGCCAAAGCAGTACTGCCACAAACCTTCATCCTTCCTCTTTGAAACATTATCAAGATGGCGGCGCTATTGAAGTTTGATATTACTTCGACAGAAACTATCCCTCGTTTGCTTGCAATTGCTCCCCCGCACCGATTTTAAAGACACATTTTCAAAATCATTGCTGCATGTACTTGAATACTATGTTCGTGACAGGTCTTTCTCGGACGGCCTCTGTTCCTGCCGCCTTTAATACTTGCCTCGTATTTTCTCTTTACCTGTCTTAACCCAACCATTCTTCCGATAGTCGTAAATTACAACTTCTTCACTCGGTATACTTTATAAAGGATTATAAAGAAGCGATAGCCACTCTCCAATAGATGAAAGTTAGATAAACATTTTTGTAACTAATTTTAAGATGGAGATTTTGAAATGAGTATGGTTTTGATAATAAAAATGTGCTTTAGTAATCAATTGTAAAACTGACAACTTTTGTCAGTTAGTCAAATATTTTCTCTTAAGTGTTGTACAGTAGAACCTCGTTAGTTCAAAATTCAAGGGACCCCATAAAAATATCGTGAATTATGCAGAACCCCGTTAATTCGAAAGTCAAGTTACAAAAAACAAATGCGATTGCGAAATTCGCAAAAAATTGCAAAACTCATGAAAAAAGCCATTATTGTGAAAAACGTCTTTATTTTTGCATATTTCGAGAAATTATTTCGAAAATGCAATTTTTATTATGCTTATGCAAAGATCGCAACATTTCTATTACTAAAATACCTGATGTTGACATATTTGTTATTCTCACTTGCGAAAAAAATCTATATATTTTTTTTTTATTTTGCTGAAAAAAAAAACAAGAGCTTAAAAATTAACTCGAATTATGGCAAATTTCGACAGGGTTTTACTGTCTTATTATGTAGCTAGTAATTCTGTGGGCGAAAGGAACAACCGAATAAGTAAAAAATGCAGGTTATCAGGAGAGCCAAAACAAAATTATAGAGTTTCCTTTGTTTACTTTTATTATTTTTCTTTATTTTTTTATATAGCCTTTATTATTTTTATCTAATTTTTGCATAAGTATTTTTGTTTTTTGAATAAGAACGTTGAACCATGTTGAGTAATGTCGTTGTTTCTTGCCAAATTTTTCAAATAATTAATCACATTTTTTAAATTTTTATTTATTTATTTAATTTATGCTACAAATACAGTTCTTATATATAACATATCAGATTAAACATTTTTTTAAATACTTAGTAGTCATGTAGACCTCATCAGTGAAGAGAAGCTCTTGAGTCTGATGAGGGAGCCACAGTTCTTATAGGTACATAGTGTATACAAGTTATTTATTAATACTGTAAAAAGGTAAATTGATAATGAAGGTATAGGAGTTATTTTGAAAAAAGCTATAGGTTTAAATGATTTATGAATTTAAGTTTGATTTTAAGAAAATTTTATTTTTATTGATTTGCTCTGAGAGGTTACGATGCATCGTATCTCGATAGGTAAGTTATTATAGTAATTAATGGCTTTATAAATATAGTGATGCTGCATTTGGGTTGTTTTACATTTAGGCATTATGAATTGGTTTCCATTTCTCATAAGTTTGAAATATTCCTGGTGGAACGGACAGGGTTGAGCCATGTAAAAAATGAGAACATAACATGACCACTATGAGCGGCGCGTGTCCAAAATAAATCAGCCGCTACATACAGAAAATTGCATTGGAGACGAGGCGTGTATGCCGCTACTGAAAATCGGGTTGCCGCTCGGAGCGCGCGCAAGTCAGTGCCCAGCGGCTGTTGCCGCGACTGGAGGGGGGCCGCGCGCGCATACTGCTTCCAACTAGCTGTAGAACAACATCGTCCGGACACTAGCCCGGAGATTGGCCCTTTGTTGAATGAATATGAAAAATGCAGCCTGTTTGGCTGCCGATGTTATTTCCAGCTACAAGTGTCGATACAAATATGTGTGGAATTTGTATATGTTATGAAAATATTTTTAAAATATGTTGATGTCTTGTAGGAAGCAGCGCTTGGCGCCCTTTTTTGTATGCAATATTGTCATGTGCATTATGTTGAATCTCTGATGAGAAAAATGTATTGGAATTTTATGAATTTTTATGAATAAAATGGAAATAAATAATTTATTATTTGGCACCTATTGGTG
Source organism: Agrypnia vestita (assembly GCA_016648135.1). Taxonomy (NCBI): domain Eukaryota; kingdom Metazoa; phylum Arthropoda; class Insecta; order Trichoptera; family Phryganeidae; genus Agrypnia; species Agrypnia vestita. The sequence continues at coordinate 3,163 of JADDOH010007952.1, read as the reverse complement.
CGTGGACAAAGGTTAGAAGTTTGAGCCGAAGGGATTCTTCCGCGATGTAACGCCCCAAAGTAAAGTATGTGTGTGGCACGCGGTACCCTCGATGTTCGCCAACACTAAATGGGCATGAGTGTGGCACGCAATATTCGCCAACACGGGAGACGAGTCTCGCTGCAGAGGGTCTCGTCTCTTTCTTTCCGCCGTTGAATCCGCCGACGGGCAATAAATTTTTTTTGAATATTCAGAGATTTTACAAACTTACCTGACCGGCTATAACTTCTAACGCCTAGTCCTCAAATTCCGAGCCCCCGTCTGAGATGCGTATATGGGATACCCTCCACGGGGGCCCGAAGGCCTGCACCGGGCGCCATCGTGGAGATGGTCATCATGAAATGAATGAGTCCTGGAAGACCGTGAGAAAAATTTTGTATTTTTCTCGATTTGGAAACGGTAGACGCCTGTTTGCGGGCCCACGTCGCGGTAAGCTCGCGCACACGGCTCGCCGTGGAGAATATTAAAAAGTTGAATTTTTTATCAACAATCAGAGCGGCTTACCGTGGACGAATTCCTACTTATGTAGTGTCATTGCATTCCTTAACTGAATGCCTGTCTGGAAAATGTATTTTTATACATGTGGAATGATATAGGCGCGCCTGAGAGTGAAATAAAAAATTGGTTTTTGGCGCTTTTTTGAATGCCTATAACTCAGTAAATATTTACCTGGAATATTTGGAATTACTGTTAAAATGAGCGCTTGCATGCGCAAATTACATTTGTCATAGCAAAACTTGTAAAAATGCTGTTTTTGATTTTTTATGAATTTTTGAAAATTTGAGCCGTTTGTGGCAAATTTAATTTTAGTTTTTTGGGCCTTGTATGACCCAGCCCGTCCAAATAACTGTGTTATTATCATCTGCTAGGTCTGGTATTACAAAATAACACAGTATTAGTCTCTTGGGAGCTAAAATGCATTTTTTATGAATTAATTTGTATCTGTCATATGAAATCTGCCGCGCGGTGAAATTGTGCAACCGCGAATGACGTAGTTCACCGCTCGGCCGCTGGGAGCGCTGCGGCGCCTTTCCAGAATTACGCAATCTCATTGGTTTCTGTAACATGCTATGACGCAATCTTGTGAAATTTTGAATTTGGTATAAATAAAATGCATTTTTTGAGCGAGTACCACAGTTACGCCACTCGCGTTGGTACGAGAATCGCCATTTGGACAATCTTCTTGCTGCCTTTTCTTTCTGACCCCTGCTCATCTACTTTGGACTCTGCTTTCTTGGATTTTTGTGACCACTGCTTTCTGACTTGGACTTCGCTTCGGATTTTTTCTTCGACTTTAATACGATAAAAGCACTACTTCGGCGTTTGACTTCTGGCATATCCACGGACTACGAGCTTCACAGCAAATTCTGGTGGCGATCTCTGCCCCACCAGCGAAGACTACTGAGCCGCATAAAAAAGGTGTTCCCATCCGGAACACCTGGTTTTCTGGAAGGTTTTTTTCTTTACATATTTGTAATATGGAAACTTGCTTGAAAATATCATCTACCTTTGGTACTGGAAACAATTTAAAGAGATATTCTGTTGGAAGTGTAGATTTTTTTCAGTATTACTTTAATGATAATCCTTTGTGATATTTTTACTGAGTTTATGTTTTTCTTATAACAACCTCCCCGTCCGATAACACCGTATATGAGTAGAGAGTGAACAATGGCGTAATAAACATTTTTAATAATTTTTGTACTTAAAATATTTCTTAATCTAACGAATATGTAGATACATTTCCTTATTCTTTTTACTAGTTCGATGATGTGTCTATTCCACTTGAGGAACAGACACATTATAGACACATACCTCGGTGTGATCATTGATCATATTGATCAATGATCACACCGAGGTATTTTGTTTCGGAGGTGGCATTGATTACTGTACGATTATTGTTAGGTAGTTTACAGTTCGTATTACATTTTTGCTCATGGATTATAATTTTGTTGTTATGTTTAGGTATTTTTTGTAGAGAAAATAGTATATATGTAGTTTTTTTGGCGTTGAGTGTCAGTAGGTTGCTGTCAAACCATGATTTTGATATTGATGTCTTTATTTGCTAATTCGTGAGCTAGTTCCCATGTTGGGCCGTTTGTTATCAGTACAGTATCGTAATTTGTCCTTTTTCAAAAAATAGTCGCATTTTATTTTATTTTCTGACTCATCTAATTTTTCTTTGCTAGATATGTATCTAAAGAACAACTCTGCTACTGAATTCAAAACTCGATTTTATTGACTCGTTTGGTTCTTCTGGTCCTGGTCCACAGAATTCTTATTTCTTGTATTGTACTATTTAATTATTGCCTTTTTCTTAACGTATCTTTTCTATAATGCACTATGTGTAAAAGACCTAATAAATAAATGAAACACGACAACGTAACAATAAACGTGTTTGGCCGTGTTGCAGCTCTGCCCGCGACGCCCACGCGACAGAAATGGCTGGTGAAGAATTTGCCGCCCAGGTCCAACGTGGGAGCCAACCCCATGCTGATGGCCTACTCCGAGTGGGAGCCCCTGAAGGTAACCCGCGCCCGTTCATATACGGGGAGACCCGGTACCAAGTTCTGAAAAATTACTAATACTATTGTAAAATGACTCCTCTCCGCACTTAAAACTTTCCTCTCTGGTGCTGAATAAACAGAATTGACATTGCGACTAATTGTGTGGATATCTCTGTCAATATTTATTTATTTTTAGGTTAAGTTAGAAAAGATAACAGCAAATCTTAAATTAACATACATAGTATAAAAATAGTAAATTATGCCAACTATAAACTTTCCACTGATGACAATGTGGGATAATTTATAGTTTCAAAATGAGAAGGGACGGGAAAGGTGGAGTGGGACTTAGGATTAGGATAAAGCCATGTATTCACTAGGGGACAAATCGCGAAACATTCCGTGCGGCATGTCGCATCAACATCTACGCTCATGTTTCGGGGACAATGACGCGGTCATTTGACGTGTACTCGCCGGGACTCGCATATCTTGTCGCGGAAATGTCACCCGATGATGTTATGATGACAGCTGCAGTATCTCATTTGGCGAAAACGGGGTTCCGCGCAATTCGAAATGTTTTTTTGGGTCGCAATTTCAAATTAACAAGGTTTTACTGTAGTAAA
>JADDOH010007951.1:0-21573 GCA_016648135.1 Agrypnia vestita | reverse complement strand
TATACGAACCAGTTTAATATTACGTTTGATTATATTACACTACAAAGGCATTATATGGAAAAAAATGAATTAGAAAGGGGATTTTAAGTAGAGATAAGACCTGAAGAAGCAACATTTATATACGAACCATTTTAATACTACGTTTGATTATATTACACTACAAAGGCATTATATGAAAAAAATTGAATTAGAAAGGGGATTTTAAGTAGAGATAAGACCTGAAGAAGCAACATTTATATACGAACCATTTTAATATTACGTTTGATTATATTACACTACAAAGGCATTATATGAAAAAAATTGAATTAGAAAGGGGATTTTAAGTAGAGATAAGACCTGAAGAAGCAACATTTATATACGAACCATTTTAATATTACGTTTGATTATATTACACTACAAAGGCATTATATGAAAAAAATTGAATTAGAAAGGGGATTTTAAGAAGAGATAAGACCTGAAGAAGCAACTTTTATAGGGAAGTTAAATAATAGTTGGTTCAAATCCTCCTCCTCCTGCTACAGTTCATTGACGTCTCGTGTTTAATCCCAGTCTCGAGTCCCAGGCTCTAGTTGGGAGAGATGGTTGAATGGAGGCACAGTCTCGACATTTTGATACTTCGGTGAGATTCCAATTGTTGCCACTGTAGTTTCATATTCTTGATAGGGGTAGCCGGTAAATTCCTCGAAAGTTTAATTCCTCGAATGTTACATTGTTCGAAATACAATTGCTCGAATACGAATACGCACGTTATTGAATCTACTTATTTTTATGCATAAAATTTAATCTGTGTCTTATATACAATATTACATCATTCGACCGATCGTTACCAAATTGTGCATATTTTTAAAAAAATATTTTGGACTAGGCTCAAAACTTAGGCACCAACCACCTCCCCGTGGCTACCTTACCCCCTCCTCCAATTTGTATGTTTATTATTTTATATTCAAAATAATGAATGAATAATAAATGAGTATTATATTATATTCAATGCCATATATTTTAAATTTTGCACAGTAACTCCTTATGATCCTGATCAAGACACGTTCTATCCTCCGACCCCCGAACATTTCACACTCTCTGTCGGCCACAACCAAATTGTATTCATCACTATTATTCGTATAATAAATGCCTTTCTAATTAAAAATTCGCCCGAGAATATCATACCTACTGTAAATTAAAAATTAAATTAAAAATAGAACAAAATGAGGTCGGAGTTAATTTTATTATAAAATTGTGTAAACCCACCACTGAACCAAAAGAAGGCTTGCAGATACCAAATCGAAAAATATGTCAACAAGATGTTATTTGCGCAGAGTTTTAACTAGAGTCACGTAGAGCTACGTAGAGAAAAACAATATGATTCCTGTCTGCCGGAACACGTTTTTTGATATCTCGTTTATAAATCGGGACCGTTTCAGTGGTGTTCTGAAAAGGTCCTTTCACCTTCATTCATGTTTATATCAACGATTGAAATAACATTTACTTTTAAATTTCATTAAAAATTATTGTTTCAATTATAATAATATTACAATAATTTACAGAATTCCACCTTACGTTTTTTGTGGTACATACAATATGTACATAAAATAAACAAAAGGTTTTAGTCTTTTTTCTGTCACAATTTTTCCTTCTGTTTCACACGCATGTAACGCAAGATGTTTGAAGACAAGATTTGTATTGTAAAAACTATTCATGTGTTAACGCTTCAACGAGGAGTCTAATCAGGGTTGTCCCAATTAGCGATTTGAAGGCAGATTATCATAAAAATTTTAAAATGGTCTTTGCAGTATACAATACATTTAATTTTTTTTTACTTTTGTTCAGAAAAATGATTATAAGATGGTTTTTACAACGGCCGACGTACGCGTGGATTACATCCACATATGTGCCAAAATATGTGGATGTCATCCGTCTCTATCCGGACTATGCCTTTCTCACTAGAAAAAGGCATAGTTCAACCAAAATCGGTACAATTTTTAATATAGAAATAAATAAATAAATAAAAAATCATTAAAAATAAAACATGAATAGATCAATCAATATTACATAAATTTTCAATACACGATATTCGAAATTAACGTCTAGTCCCTGATTGAGTTCGTTATTTGGAGCCATTCTGATTTGACTCACTCTTCGTTGAGATTGTCAAGAACGCAATCCATGTTCACAGACGACATATTATTATACGGGCTCTGAGAAAGCCACCTTACCGACCCTGCGCGCGGTCAAGTGCGCAGACGCGAACAAAGGAGGGTGGACGCCAACCAGCCCCTCCTTATTTGGTGGGTACAGTAGCCGGCAAACACCTTCAAATTTTACGGCGTAGTGTGGGGAAGTTTGCGCATGTACCATTCCACCAACGAGACCCAAATTTTGATTTCTGAGCATTCCCCCAATACGCCAAAAAATTTCAAGAAGTTTGCCGGCAACTGTACGTGTAGGTATATTATTAATTTAATTGCAATTATACTAATAAAGAGATGGCACGTTCTTAAACAAAAACATTTAACGATTAATAGAAAGAATAATTTGGGAATGAATAGTAATAGTATAGGTACTAAAAACACACACACACACACACACACACAGCGTATGTGGCTTAATACGTTTTGCAAATGCCAGAGAAGCGACTACAAAAATGTATTGAACTTATTTACAAAATCGTCTCAGCTTAATCTGGGACAAACAGCAAATCGGAAAGTATGAATACAGACTTTTCTCCTGCTCGACTGATCAACTAGTACCATTTGCCAAAATGACAATGCCAAAGTTAATGCCAAAATTGTAATTTTATCCACCTTAAATCGAAACGAAAAGTCCCATCAATTGGACATCAAAATACAAAACTAAACAGATACACATCTTTACGACTATACAACTATACACATGGATAAAATAATTGAAAAAATTACCTAACTGACAAACCTATTCCATAAAATATACGAATGTTTTTTTAGAACCAGGATTGCGGTGCTGGAAATTTTCATAGATTTTCCAGCACCGGGAAATTTAAATTTTAATTAAAAAATTAACGTTAAGACATATTTAAAAACAAATTTTTCGGCGTATATCTTCGACGGAGCCCTTAACCGCTAGGAGATACGTCCCGAGGTGACGAATAGGGGAAAGTTCGCCAGATATGTAGGGTAGGAGGGAAATAAAATATCTCTCGCAGACGAAAAGGCAGTAGTAGTAGTCTGACCCATAATGGGCGAGTACAAATAGCGTCTATTCCCTGTGTAAAGGGCGGCTAAATTTCAAAACTCACCAACCCATCTAACAAGCATGGTGTTTTAAACGCCTTCCAAATGATATGGAAGAGCGGTGTGATATCTCCCTAATTGTCGACATTTCACCCAAAGTGTAAATAATATTTTTTATTCAAAATTGAAAAAACCCCCCGAAATTTTTTCTACTGGCTACGAGACACCCTGCGTAATATATATATATATGTATTTTATGTTAACACGTTCCCCGTAAACAGCGTAATTAAAGCGCAAGTGGAAGACAAATCCACGAATTGCAAATACGAATGGTGTTAATATTTTATATAATGTTAATGAAAATATCTACTTAATTACTCATACATGAATAAATGAGTTCGAGATCCTTATTATGTAACATGAGTATGATTTCATAATAGGAATATAAAGTCAAATGTTTATAAATCGAGTAATAAAATAGTGCGATTGAAATATTATTTGATTCTACTCAAAATCAAGTATCAAACTAGCGCAGGTTCATCTAACGTTTTCTTTTTCTTAATAATAATTTTCGCACGGAAAAATTATTATCTTTAATATGGAAATTTATATTTAAATTGGGCTTTCCAGAACGTGTCGGCGCACGGCGGGTTAAGTGTCAAGAGTCAGGTGTTGACTTTGGAAGGCCTTCTCCTGACAATGACGCGGTAATTTCTTCTAAGCCCCGCCAGCGAGGGTGTTTAATTTGATCCTTAAATACGCCTTTTGACGGGAAGTGCTCCATCGCTGAACTGTGATCAACGTTGGAATCGTATATAGACAAAATTATTTTCGCAAGATAAAAAGACAACCGCTATCATAAAATAATATAATAATTTCTTAAATTTATTTTACAGAATTAGTATTATTTTTATTTAAGGGATTTGAGGAATTCGAGAAGGATGAAAGAAAGACAACGTGTGAAATAGTAGGCAACAAATGTTTGGAACATGTAGACGAGTTTGTGTATGGACGTTTCTTCATTGGCCGACTTCAGTGGACGTATAATCCTATGAAACTGAATTGCGCGCTGTCTCACTGGCCCGGTCCGGCACCGACATGTCGGTGTCGGCGACGGCATGTCGTCGGCAGCAAGTCTCCCACTGATGTCAGGCCGGCATCTTTATCTATGTATAGTAGGGTGGAGTGAAAATGTATGGAGAATATATTTTTTTCTATTTTTGTAATAGCATAGTGGTAAAAAGTTAGGTATGGATGAGTAAATGAAGTATGTTAAATAAAATTTTACATATTATAACGGTTTGAGGTGCCCCAGCACAAAATATTTTTTATAAAAAGTATTATTTCGTCTATTTTTGACAGCCTCAATAAGATGTTAAAGACCTTAATAATCTATTGGAATAGTATTTTTCATGTTATTTGAAACACATATTTTTATGTAATTATAAAAAAACATATAAAATTAAGGGTTTACGGTGCCCCAAAGCCTCTTCAAATCAAATATAAATCAAGAAATTTTCAAATTAAACGCGATTCATATTCATGAAATATGTATTAAAAATTGTTATAAAATAGGCAAATTAGTAGAAAATTCACGTTTGGTATTATAAAAAGGCATCATCTGACGTGATGATAGTCTGGCTCTGATAAAACCATCACGTTTTTCCTCTCCATATAGAGCACCTGAAGCTTCAGTTACGAGCTTGATGCAACGCTCCACGGCTTGAGTTTGACAGGGAAAGAGTGCTTTATTATTTTTAAGACCACTTTCTACAATTTATTTTAAAGCTTCGCTATATAAACTTTTAGTTATAGGTGGCTCAGTAACAGTAATTTGATTATCGAATCAAACAATGATATCGGTATAATGGGAAGCATTGAAATTAAATGATGGAACTTTGAATTTTCGGATTCCTGTGACTTTCTCCGACCTTGCTTTCAGAATATGTTGGCAGGCCAGGTGCCATGGATATAAGAACATTTTCTGGATGACCAAAATATCCATTTCTTTGTATAACTGAATCAATCACTTTCTTCAAACTATCGTTTAAATAGCGACTACAATTAAGTGTGCTGTGCAAATGCTGTGCTCCATTTACACACAAAGGATTGCATTTGATTTGAAACCACGTTCGCCCATAAACTTTCATCACAAAATTGGCTATTATAAGAAGATTCTCTTCCGGATCAGTCTTTGTGACATATAATCGTAAGATCCTGTTCACAGTTAATCACCTGGATGGTTCAGTGAACCGGGTTCTCTATTTGCCAGGTCAGAAGGGAAAATACCAGTGCTAACGGCAGTCATTATGTCAAGTAGATATATTTGATCGATGCTTAGATCTTTAGTAATAACAGGAAGCGGCGTGGATATAGCGGCAAATTTCACAACTGGTTTTTTTTCACTTTGTTGCAGTTCAGATCCTACTGGCCCTGAAAAACATCGAGGTCCTGTAGTTTGACCATCCAAATGTAACAAAAGGTTTCGTAGTGGTAATTCATTCGAATGAAGGGTACAGATAAACCATTGTAACGGTTTATTTATCTCTTCCTCTAACAGTCTGATGCACCGCCTTTAGATCCAGTATTTACTACCGTACCATCACAGCCCACTACAGATAACGCACACAAGTCAACCAATTTATTATTTAAATATTTTATTATACTATCTTTGATTGCCCTGGCTGTTCCTGTCTGGACCGTGATATGACCAATGAAAACGCTTCCTGGTTTTTCCAAATATTTTAAAACGATGTTCTTAAATCACAAGGTCACTTACAATAAAACAAACTCTACTTTCCCCCAAGAAAGCTTACTCGTGACTGAGGGTTGACTCAATAACTATCACATTTGACAGTTATTTAATGATTGGGTGCGTTCAAAAATAAAAGAATAACTATTTCTACGATTTATGTAAAGTTTAGTATTTGGTTTGCAGTAACGAACATTGATAATTTTTGTCCTAATGGGGGCACCTTTAAATGTAAACCTAGACAAAAAATATTATCGCATTTGCTTATTGTGCCTATCACGCAGCTTTTTGCGGGTATGCCATAGTAAAAATAAAATTTTAAAAAATTCACTCCACCCTAATGTATAGTGTACGCACGCCACACGCAAACTTCCATTTACGCGTGCAAGTGGCGTGATCCCGCCTGCAACCCCGCAGCTCTCATTATTAATTTGACGCGTACGGAGGAATTACGTTTTTTTTCATTATTTAAAAATAATACATTAAAAATATGGCTTTAAATATGACGTCGTTACACTAATTAAAATCTCATTTAAGCATTTAGATCTCATTTAAGCAATGAAGACTCTGCCAAGTTTTTTAATATTCAGACTCTAACTTGTCGAAGAGAAATAGCTGACACGGTGATGTTATTCAAAATAACATACAATCTTGTGGATATTCCGAAACTTCTTCAACGAATATCTTTCCACATCTAAACTCGCAATAACAGACATTCACCTACTTTTTATCTCCCCTTTTGTAAGACCAACTCAAAACAATACTCCTTTACGTACAGATCCACAAATTCATTTAACACAAACTATCACCACATTGACATTTTCAACTCAACGGCAACGATAAGAAACATAAAACAAACAATATCTACACAACCGCAACCAAACGAATTCGTACAATTTACCTTCCCTTCTACTCCCGTCCCACATTCCCCTCCACCTTCTCCACTCGCTGTTAAAATAATTTTAAAAAAATATTTTACTACGTCACACTTGTTAAATTACCATATTCTAATAAACTATGTTCTAATAAATAAAACTATGTTCTAACAAATTACTATATTCAGTGGAAAATTTGTAATTGGCATAATTTTAAAATCCATATTTATATTTATTAATATGTTAACATGCTGTTATTTTTCCCAAAAAAAAAAATAATAATAAACATTGGAGTGGAAAAAATAATAATGGAAAATTGGAAAAATAATAAAAAACCCAGGCTTTGGGAAAAACAACAGAAGAGATTAAAAATAAAATTTAAAGAGATAAATGTTGGTTTGAAGGTGTGTCTTGTTTTCGAATGTTCTCGATCAGGTGTCTTTAGTCATACGGAAATAATTTTAAAAAACTTATCCGGGTCATCAGTGAATATTCACGCCATCTAAATATTTCGTTTTTATAATTGGATTCATCCAAAACCGTTTCATAAGACTTCTTATTTTCGTCTTAAATATAATAAATACACAAATACAATTTGACATACGCTGCCATCGCTCTTCCACGTCAGGCTTACCTCTGAACTTGTGAAGCCGTCGTGTGGGTCCGAGCGTGTCGTTATTGGTCAAATGAAGAATGTGGCTGCCGGTGTCGTGTCGTCGAGTACTGTGGTGCCGGTCCGGTGCCGGGCCGGGTTGGCCAATGAAGAAACGCCCTATTTGGGAAGTATGTTTGATAGAAGGCTGAGAAAGAAATTGAGTGCAGGGTGACACAGGGAACAAGGTAAACGATGCTTTGAATGCAATAATTTCTAATAGTAATTTCGAAATTCTGATACCAACACTGATGCATGGAAGTGAAAACTGGAGCTGGCAGGAGAGAAGGTAAACTGAATGCACTGGAAATTAGATCACCCAGACGTTTGTGTGACAAATCCGTTTATGACAGACGAGAAGAGAAGAGAACAAATCAGGAAACAATGTAAAGCAGATCTTAGCATGGTGAATAGAATTTAAAAAATATCGCTCAGGTAGTTTGGTCATGTTGAGCGAATGAATGCGGAGACAATAGTAAGAAAATATATTACAAAGTGTTAGTACATCACCAGATTAAACAGATACTGGAAGAGATAAGAAGACGATTCTGTTAAGAGCCTCAACAATCATCAAGCTGGCATCGAAAGTGTATGAATGTGGACGAGGCGAAAGCTTATAGGGCAGAATAATGTGGCGCTCCATTCTCTCTTCCTATCCCCTCGGAAAAAAACAGCTTGATTGTAATTGAGTAAGGAATTTATAAAATAAGTGTAATACAGGGACTATTGTGTGAAGAAACAAAGTACATACTCGTTTATAAAAAATAAGGCAGAAACATAAACATAAGTTATTCACATGGTTGGTTTTTATCACTTTTGTGTACATTGGAATTAAAAAGGAAAAAAAAAGTCGTTTTGTCTAGTTAACATAAGTGTGATTGATCGCAGTGCGCTAAAGTAGGGACGGCCAGTCTCGAATGTTTTCGTTCAATTTTACGTTGTTGAACAGTTTTACAGCTTATCAGGAAAGTAAGCCGCTTCATTGACAAGTATTTTTTATCAATTATTTTTATATTCACTATTAGCTGTAACCTATAAAAAATGGCGGTAATTTTAATGTCGATTCCTAAAGAATAGGCATTTATTTATTTATATTTATAAGAAAAAAAAAGTTTTATACTTTAAAAAAGTTACGGCTAATAACGGCTATAAAGTGTCAAAAGCGCTTTACATAGAGTAAAAAACATTTTTTTCAACTTACATCGAGTCGTCTATTCCAGGGCCATACTTTCACTTTATTCATCTGAATACATTAGAAGGGAACATTTACAATGGACAGGTAAATAAAAGGTACAGCGTTTACAACAGGTAGGTAAAAATAAAAGGGACTGCTCTCTAGGTGAGCGCTGGTGCTCCGGACTCGCCACGTGATTACAAATATGCCCGTAACTTTGAAAATAATCGCCGGATTGACTTAAAATTTTCTGTGTGTTTACTTAAATATGTGTACATTACGAAAGTTAAATAAAAAAAAAAACGATTTTTTGAAAATTCTAACTGTATATAACCCCATAAGACGTTGCCGGTTGCGGAAAAAACGTTTATATTATCTAGTGTTCGCGTCTTTGCTAAGTTCTATATTTAGTTTTAAAGTCTATTTTTCAAAGGTCTCGCACAAACAGTGGTGGCGTCTTCCGTAGGTCTCGGCGTTCGAGTTTGATCGCCCGGGTTTCAAGCCCCATCTCCGGCCATTTAATTTGTTTTTTGAATTTGAAATTACGGACGTTATACGAAATTACGCGGATGAACAGATAGACAACGAAATTATTATAATTCGCATATTTTTGAGAATAGGTATATATTAAAAAATTTACAAGAACACGATTACTGGATTGTGTTCATTAAAAAGAATTTTCGTTTCATTCTACAGTCAAAAATATAATTTTTATCTCAAAAACAGCGGCAACATCTATATACTGGTTTCATATTATTACTATATTTCAACCACAGATGGCGTTAGCGTTAATCAAAGTGAAAATTAAAACATGGTGAAACAGAAATATAATAAAAAATAAAGATAAGGTAGTTTTTTACGCTTCAACACGCCAGTAGGCCCAATTACAGATGCGATATACATCACAAAACACCCAGGCTTGAGTAAATCACATGGATTAAATTGGGACCTCACCGGGAATCGAACCCGGAACCCTCGGTGTGGGAAGCCATTTATACTTCCCTCATCAGCATAAATTTTGCTATTTGCAAAATATCACAAAATGAGTTTATGCCCTTATGTTCTATAAGAAATTGTGAACCATTTGACAAAAAGCATTATAAAATTTATTTTAGTGAGAAAAATGTCTTATTTTTTTAATTTTTCGTATAAACTGTATTAATCCTGAGCATTAATTAAGACAGTACATTTAATTATTTACATTTTATTTTATTCATAATGTTTTGTAAAATGGTTCAGTTATCAAAAATACATTATCATTAATCGAAAAAATCATTAAATGTGTGTGTTTTTTAATTATTCAAAGTTCGTAAATAAATATATGACTTGTTTCAATGTGATTTAAAAATAAAGAAGTACATAGTATTATCAAAGTTATACAATCAAAACTTATTTATTTAATAACAATTTAAATTTAAATTTTAAAATACTATTAATGGAGGAGAATGAACCCAATCGTCCCGTACGTTGATAGTTAAAAACTCCAACAATGTTTTCCTTGAGAGTATATTCGTGTACCAGGCGAAGAATTTTATCCAAAATTTAATGTTATTTTCTCACTCTTAGTCGTTGAGCATATGAATGAGCATCGTCGTCGCTCTGTTCTACGAAGCAAATTTCCCTGCTTTCCCCCACCCTTAGCGGTGCTGGACCTTATTCACAGCGGCGATCAGCGAGTCTCCGCTCTTGTCTCGGACTTGGTCTGTTCATCTTATCCTCCTCTCTCCTCTCCTCTCCACTCCTCTCCTGTACATTCCCAGGGTTCACCAACCTCTCCCAGCTGTTTTCCTCTCTTCCAGCAATGAGCCCAAAGAACGAAAAAACTATGTAATTTCTTTTATTCATTTTTTTAACGAAGATAAATTATAGAAGTGTCACAGAGGCGAAGGTATTCATTTGAGAAATATGTTTGGAAATCTTTATAGGAATTATTACGTGTATTTTTCCTCCGTAAAAACATCCACACATTATCAAATTTTCGAAAATTTTATATATATATATATACATATTTTTTTATTTAATTAATAATATATATAATATTTTTTTCTACAATCATAAATAAATGTTTACAAATCGATATTTTTTGTGTGTTTCAAATATTTTAAGGAAATGTGTTATCGCCATCTATGGTCGAAAATTAATAATTCCCATGACATTGTAAACATAGATGTCGCCGCTGGTAATGATATATATATATATATGGTAATGGTAATATATTTTAAAACATGATTTTTCTTTATTCCATCAATTGTAATTTCAACAATAAAAATGATTTTTTTTAATTCCATTAATAATAATAATTAAATTAATTCCGAATGAATACTATATACAAAAATTGAAAACGAACACAAGCTATTTGCGTTAATGGACTCACCACTTGTTAATACTTAAAGACACACGAATGGGGCGGAAAAACCAGAGGATTATATACATGAAAATGCATAGAGTTTTTCTCTGTCACAATTTATTCATCAGTATTTCAAACATCAAGTTTTCACATAACTGAAAACGATGTAGTTGTTCTCCATTTCCTCAAGGAAATAAATATAATACTTATGATAATAGATTTGAAGTTCGTCAAAGTTGAACGAATAAATACTTTAAAAATTATTGGTAAATATTATTTTATATATAAAATTTATCAAATTAAAGTTACACCCACTTTTTCAAAAACTGGCATAGATACAAAACCTACTCGCTCATACACATTTCCTTCATACAGGTTGATTAAATAAATGTTGAAAAGTCGAATAAAAAGTAAAAGTAAAATTATCTGTATTCTCTTTACGGGGAAGTAATGGAAGCTGTGTATTATTTTTGGATTGAAATGAAATTAGCAAACAATCTAGCACGCTGTACAATAGCACAGCGCGTGCGTGTCTCCGTTATATGTCTATTGTCTATCTTGCTGATAAACATATATCGTGTATGTCTATCAGCAAGATAGACAATATTTTATTGCTGCTTGACAGTTTATTTATTTATTTATTTATTTATTTATTTATTTGTTTACGCCCATTAGGCTTTTACATAAAGAGTATAAAATAAATTTCAAAAAGCACATACATTAAAAGTTTCAGGAATAGCACCAAATCATGAGTATAAAAATTAAAAATGTAGAGTAGGTAACGAGCAGCAATGCGTATAGGCTTTTACATAAAAAAATATATCATAAAATTAAAAAGAACATACATTAAACAATATAAATTACAAGTAGCAAATTATTAAAAGTACCAGGAATAGCACCAAAACATGAGTACAGAAATTAAAAATATAAAGTACAAAGCGGCAATGTGTACGAAAAATATATATTACCCACCATTACATATTAACAGCTGAAGTCAGTAACGAAGCAGTATTGCCTCTTTAAGTGTGAACTTTACTTTCTCCAGACTGTCGACGAAAATGTCAATCATGCAACCATATTCATTACAAGTTCCCAATATTCTGTGTATCACAGAATTTGAATGATAGTTAGTATTGCAATTGTTGCGATGGAATGTGACAATTTGTCGCGTTCTATGTGTGGAAGGGATATTATATTCGATACATGCCACAAGGTCAGGGCTGTCCAACATATTGTTTACAATTTTGTAAAGAAGAACTATATCATAAATTTTTCTTCTATCATATAATGTGAGTAAATTTAGTCTCTTCAATATGTAATTGTATTCTATGTTTTGTATTGGTTCGTCATGTACATCGTGTAATCCATACTTTATACCATGTACATTTTTTGTTTGTTTTTTATTTACTTTCATCGTCAATACTCTATTTTGTTTTATATATCATTTTGTATCATGTACCTACAATTTTTTTTTTGTACTCTCTTTCGTTTTGCTGTATTACATACATTACATGTTTATCGTATTTCTTATATAACTGCATTTCATGTATTTCTTGTTTATATTTTGAATTTCACTTTTATATGATTAACATTGTATTTCATGTACATACGTCAATGTATTTTCATCTAATAAATTAAAATTTCCTCATCCTTGCAGCGCAAAGACAGCGAAGAAGTCTTATGTGGTCACAGCGTCAGCGACGTAGTGAGAATGATCGCTTTAACATTAAAACAATGCCGAACTGGGTGGCGAAAGTGTAGGGCCGACATGTGAGCTATTGCTCATAAAAAGCCTTGGGTATGCGGCGGATCCCTCTTCGTTGCGTCCGGTCACATATTCGTGAATGTGTCATTCGTGCCAGCATTTATCTCATTACCTAATTATAATCAAGTTGTTGATATCAATGGTAGGCTATACACCAAAAGCAATTTAGTTTCACATTTTTTCAGGTACGATTGATCAATTTGTACTTTCTGTAAAAACGAGCCATGCTTAAAATTTATATGGACTAAATGAAAAAAAATGTCATTTTAATTTTCTGAAAATTGTATCCAGACCAAAAGTTTAAACCTTGTTTTTGTACATTTGAATTACGTAACATAGCCCACTCTTAATGTCAGTGACTTAATTCATACCGTTCTGTAATGGAGGCGCGCGTCTTACGATCTCATCCCTATTCAAATATTTTACTACACTTTGAAACTGTTGGGCAACTACTTTAGGCAATTAGGTTAAAACAATTCCATTTAAAAATTAAATACCGTTTTGTTAGATGAGGAAAATGTATCCAACATGTGCTTACAATAACCGTTCCACTGCGAAGCTGCAAAATGGATCGTTACCTTTTATTTGTAAAATGTCTGGCGAAGTTTTCTCACCAACGGCGACACATAAGGTTCTACGACGCAATCCGGATGGTATTGTCGCGCTAAGAACACCGCATTACCACATAATGGCTAGTTAAGGTGTCGCGCCTCTGTAGGCAAACCGGATATTTGGACCTTTTATATATTTTTGATAATTACTATTTTTTGTGTGGAAAATATTATTCTCTCGTTTCCGAAAACTATATACTTAACGTTATGAAAATTATTATACCATGCATTAGATTCAACATTGTATTAATTAAAACCTTTATTATTGATGTATTTGGTGTTTACATCCTAAAGATTCACGATGATCGTTAAATAAGAATTTAACCATATCTCTGTGGCAGTATGAATGGAGATTTTTCGGTTTATATAATTTTATGTGACTTATATTAAAATTAAAATTATAGTGTTTATAAAATTATGTACATATTTTATAGTTTTGCGGAAGAGAGATCAGAAATATTTTTAAAAAATCAATCTTTGAAGTCGCATACCTCCGCAACTTGTTTGCCCTAAATCCGCGACTAAGAGCTAAACAAAAAAATAAAATTAAGGAATTTTTAAACCAGGCTGTGGGCTTTAAGAAATAAATGTATCCAAAAATTGAACAACAGCGACGATGTCCAGGGTAGGTGGCGTTGGGTGGTTGAGGATTTTCGAGTGACGATAAATTGCATTGAGAATAAAAAATGGTTTCATTTGTATTCCACATAGTCACTTTCCAGAACGTTCGACGGTTACATATTACGTAGCCAAGGGAAAACCTAGATATTTCCACGAAAATGTAATGTAATTTTGGTGTTATTTTCAGACGTCATTATAAAATTCTTTGTTTACACGGGAAACTGGTATAATGTATGAAAGTCTTTATAAGATAGTCTAGGGCTTATGACATGTGGGATCTGGCTTAAGTGATAACTTTAGCAGCGTTCACCAACTCCATCGTTAGAACATCCTAATAAAATTTTATTATCAAATTTTTGAAAATTGTAAATTTTGACAGATGTCTCTGTGAGACTTCTATAATTTATCTTAATTAATAATTATCCCAAAATCACAAAATCCAGTAATTGTGTTCCCAGAATATACATATTGTTATAATTTATAAGTATATTTTATTTATAAAAACATCATTTTTCAACAAAAAGTTTTTAATAGAATTTCGGAAGAAATTCGAATATTTATTTGTATGTAGGTATCTTAAAGGTTGTTTGTGTTAAAGGTTGTTTTATATTGGTAAAATTTATATTTTAATATAACATTTTAACCATTTCTTGGAATTGAAACCAATAATGTCGCACGTTTTTGAGTTCACTTCCTAATACGGCCAAAGCGGTAGTGAATTTTTTTTGTCTTCGAGCTATCCGCAATGCGACTTTCCAAGCTCGAGGCGAATTTTTTGTCAGTCGTAATAGTAATTAATGAACGAGAATGAGTTATTATTAATTTAGCGTACAGTTGTAACTTTCGTCGTTTTTATAAAAAAATCCGATTAGGTGTACTCGAGAATATATTAACAGCTATAATGTTAATAAATGCCGTGTCAATAAAAACTGTATAATTTTTTTCGTAAAAATAGTAATTTTAAAACAAACTAAAGTAAAATATAATTTAAATATACGAAACTATTGCCTAATCTACACGCATATTAGATTTCTCTGTTCGTACAAATGTACAAACAATTTCAAAGACTAAATACCGGGGCCATTTTTCGAGGGTTCCGGGTTCGATTTCCGGTGAGGTCATAATTTTTTCAATGTGATTTACTCAAGCCTGGGTGTTTTGTGATGTATTTATTTCGCTTTTGTAATTGGGCCTCCTGGCTTGTTGAAGCAGAAAAAAAAAATTCAGGACTAATCTCGCTTTTCAAATTTAGGAAAATATATTTTAGTGTAAATTTTTTCCAATTATATCTGTTATATCTGTATGAGTATATCTGTATGTATGAGTTATATCTGTATGACTAGTAGGTACTTATAGAAGAAAGCAGCTGTATTTATTAAGTTGATATTGGATTTTTAAGATTTTTGACAATTTTCATGCATCAGAAAATGTAATTATATCTTATTATTTATCTTCACTACGCGGACGATACTGTGATTCCAGCAGACTCTATAGAAGGACTCCAAGTGCTTCTAAATAATAAAGTCTTCAGTTTTATTCCATCACGACACATCATAAACCATAATTAATAAAATACGATAATGCATATTATAGGCTACCTGGGATACAGATTAAATGCAAACTGATATACTTCTAGAGAAATTAAATGTCTCAATTTTTCTATTTATTTTGAAAGTATATTATTTTCTGTTATTTTATTTCATATATTTATATAAAACAAAAAACAGGTATTTCAAATACCAAATAACAAATTGGCTAAAAAAACAGGTAGAGGTATGCTGAAGAAGTGGTACAACCTTGTCCTCTGATTAGGCAAATGTTTGCTTATTTATAGTATCTATATTTTATTATTCTTTCTGTATCTATTTAATTATATTTTAGTATGGAATATTTATTTTTATTTATGCTATTTTATCTACCACTTTTTTCTTGTTTTTTAATCAATCTCTTATATATATTTTTTTATTATAACTCATTTTCTTATATGTGTATAATTTATATCCAAAGCGTAAACTATTATGTTGAGAAATATAACTACCACCGTTCAGGTTTCAGCTAGTGTGACGTTATAAGCTAAGTTTAAAAAGTCTAATTGTGATAAAATTTTAATAAATTGTTTTATTAATTTTATAAATATGTATTTTTCATTTATGATTACAGATTATGAACAGGTTATTCTGACCTTCATAGTCTTGTTATTTATATTACGCGCATTGCTCCACAGTTTATAAAGCGTTATCCCATAAACGAATGTATTGTTATCCCTTATCCACCCTATACCTCGCAAAATTTAGGAAAATAACAAAAATAACCGATCTGATAATTTTTTTACAAATGTTGTAATACTTTAACTATGTTTTATGCACGACTGGCAAATTATTCGCGAAAAACCGTTTTTGGTGACGTTTAATACTTCTTTCTTATTTGTTGTTGTTGTACAAAAAATCAGCTTTTTCACCTTAAATTTCCACTTTACATTTTTATCGCAATTATCATATTCTTTATATTTTATATAAGTATCATATTTTTTTGTCAGATAAATATGTATTCGGTTTTTTCGAAGTATTTGTTTACGTAAGTAAACAAATACTTCGATTAAAAGAAATTATTAACACATTAAAAATTTAATATTTTTATAAAAATCACTCAAATAACACAATAAAACAGTGCTCAACCTTTGAAATAATGTTACCATACTTAATTACAATTTACCATATTTAATGCTAAACTCAATACGTAAACCGACTCTTCTCTTTATAATAGTTTATAACCCTTCCCCTTCCACCACCACCTTCCATTTCCCCCTGGAAATCTTTATTTTTTTCTTTTGTTATTTTTATACCTCGCTGTTTCACATAATTTTAGTGGAAATATTTTAGTGATTTATTTTTTATGTTTAAAAGTTTCTTTTTATGGTTTAACTGTATATTTTCTAAATGAAATAAACTAAAAATTTTATACTGCGGGTACACATAGATAAAGACAAATTGTCAAATTAATATATAATTGTCTAAATATTTTTGATAAACTACAAACTAAACGTTACAAAATTTGTAGCATATTTTGTAGTGTTTAGTTTGTAGTTTACCCTGAAGAATGAAATGTGGTTCCGAAGCCGGTAAGTGTTACCAAAAATATACGAAACGAAATGATTTTTTTGTGTTTAATTTAATTTAAACGAATATATTTCTACAAGCTCCAATAAATATATAAAATCACACACCTACCTGAATCATAAAGGAGCCCGTAAAGTAATGTTATGGAGTTGCGATAAGGGGGTGCGCGGGTCCGGGGGAAGAGGTCCCGAGATTAATCGAAGTTTGCTAAGTGCACTCCTTGGGTAGTTTAATGTCTCCAGATAACTTCGGGCGAGGCAAAAAGCCGTGTAACGAATGACGCCAGTTAGAGACGTGAACAAATTAAATCTATGGACCACTGCGGTTAGTCCCTGCTTGCTACAGCCCCCGCCTCTTATAAAACTGGATGCGGTAATTCGAAACCGTCGGAAATCTTTACAATCTATTTCTTAAGGAAAAATTCGAAGCGTAGACATTAACAAAAAAATATATATATGGGAGTCGAATAACTAATAAAAAATAATGTGAAAACAAAATGAAAAAAAAATTAAAAAACTATTAGTAAAATGGATTTGATTAAAAATAATAACTGTTATATGTATATATCAAATTAAATACTTATAAATTATCAAATCCTTTTATACAAAATAGTAAGCTTGTTAATTTTTTTTACGTTAGTTATTTCATTTCATTTAATTTCAGTGCCGATAAATCGACATGTATTAGGCACATGATTATTAAATTCTTAATACATACGCATATCTACATAAATCCCAATTATAATAATTTCATTGTTTGTCCGTCCTTCCTTCCATCCGTCCATCAGTCGTAACTTCGTGTAATGTCCGTAACTTCTTTATAGTATTTTTATCTTTTTTTAATATAAATCAATAAATTATTATTCCTTAGGAACCGATATATAAAAGTATCGGCATTTACGGGTTCCAGCTAGTATAAATATAAAATAGCAGGTATGTAGGAAGCCTTTAAGCCGGAACCTACCTCGCGAGTATATATATATTTATATATTTTGAGGTAGGTAGCATTTGTTGTTCATCACATCAATTATTTCATTTAAAAGTACAGGAAATACTCAAATATAAAATAAATACTCAAAGATAATGTCTCTAAGTAGAGCCATCTTTGACATTTATCGAGAAACCACAGTGACGGTGGCTGGGACATATCTTGCGGATGCCGGCAGATAAACAGCCAAAGCGGATATTCCAGGCAAGACCAGAAGGTAGAAGACCAAAGGGTGGTCCTAGGAGGAGCTGGCGGAGGCCGTTGAAGCGAAGCGAGGTTGCAACTAAATTGACGTGGAGAACGAAGCCCGAGATAGATAAAGTTGGAACCTTCTATGCGGTGCAAGGACCCCGACCCGTTAGGATAAGGAGTAGAAGATTAAGAAGATGACTCTATGTGCCAGCAGCGTTGGTGTGCACTCTGTGTACCTATAATTAGGAAGGACACAAATAAAGGCGCAGTAGCGAGATTATGTTTTAAAAATATGACACCGAATATAATTTTATGTACACAGCGTAACGCCACATATTGCAGTTGGCTAATAGTAGGTACCTCAAATTGATTTTTTTTAAATTTAGCTTACCTTGAAATTATTTCTAGGTATTTGGTATAAATATATATATATAAATATATAAATACAGCATAAATTTTGATAATTCATCACGTTCCGGAGGCTGAAACTGGCAACACTAAAGAGCCACCGATGTAAATTATCTATGGAAAGAAGACGGACCATAGGAGAGGCGAGCTATGATGCGCTAATTCATCGAACTTGCGCGACCCCACGCTTTCGTGGAAATTTTAAAATTCAACTGTAAATAACTTGTAAAAAATCAAAACAATAATATCTTAAGAGAACTCATAATACGAATTTCTAAGTTACATTATTTACAATCACAAAATCCTTGACCTAGGATTTTCCCCAGCTCCTGCTTTTGGTCTTGTGTTCACCTGTGACATCATTTTTTGATTATTACCAATAAAGCACTGATTTTTATAAATATTTTTGCGTGAGTGGTACCGTATAAAAAATTCCAGTTATTTAAAAAAATAACGGATAGTAAAATGCCTAATTATTCCTTTTAGACACATAAAATAAATAAAAATTACCTTAGAACCGCTTACTGACTGCTTACAGCACGTCAACTTTTCAGAGAAAAATTATACTAATGCTCAATGAGTTTTTTTTACCTTTACCTTACTTAATAAACGGTAAAACATTATCTACTTAAAATAATTTTTCACCTACAGAATTTACCTGACTTTGATATTTATTATTAGTTTGTCTTTTTTTGACATTTTAAAATATACTTTTAGAATAAAAGGATAACAAATGGATGTTTTAAAGGAAATTATCACTCCATTGTTAATAATATTGCATGTGAAATAGAGAAATGTTTTAAGAGAAATAATGATGTTAAGAATTATATATGTAGAGAGGAAGATATCAGTAGACAATCAGCTAATACACAATGCTATCAATGCTAGTAAACCATGTAGTTCTACTAATAGCCTGAAGCTAGTAAAGAAGAAAACTGAATACTGTGAAAATGAATGGTACATCCACAATAAATAGCAAATAATAAAAATGATCAATTAAGAAAATATAGAAGTCTCACAGAGACGAAGCTATGAACATAAGAAACGTATTTTTATGAACGTACAACGTAGCTGGTAATAGTACCTATCTCTTTATTTAAAAAATATATCAATAAAAAAATACTTCCGCGCACGTCTCTCATATTCATAGCTTCGTGAGACTTCTATAATTTATCTTAATTAATTAATCATCCCCCTACGGGGACTATGTTCTTAGATTGTGAAAAGATATCAAAATAGAGTGTCCGTAAAAGTTACCAAATATAATTTTCTTAATATATCGACAATTAGTGAGCATGCGTGAAGATGATGAAGGATTAGCTTGTTGGTCTTGTGGTTAGGACACTCGTCTCGTGATCCAAAGGTCGCGGGTTCGAACCTCACTCCAGACTAAAAAGTTAGTCCTATTTTCATAGCACAAGCGTTTAGCTTAGTTTGAAAATAGTAAGAATATTGATGTGACACGTATTCCGTGTTCGCATCTCTATTTTTTTTTTAAAAAAAAAGATGACATAAATGTGAACCGAGAGAAAGCCATTTGTTAAGACGGATGGTTCTCTATCCACTGGGCCTATCAGCCTAGAAACGGCACAAGTACATGAAAAGAATTAATTCAGTGTTACAAGTAGTTAGTAAAATTAAACTATGAATTTCTTGTTTGAAGAGAGCCAATCACTTAAGAATATCTATGGTACATCTCTTTTTGTATTCATTCTGTGAAAATTAATTAACTCTTGTTATCTAATCGTCTTTGTGTATTTTAATTACGTAGTTAAGATTCTATTAAAAAATTTGGCTAACTGGCAAAAAAATAATTAATTTTAAAAGCATTTAAAATATTTTTAAGGTTTACAAATCGCTCTTTGCCTTTTCGTTTTAATCGAGCTTTTTTATTACTATTAGTCTACGCAAAGAGAGTTTTTTTAGTGAATTTAAACTAAGATTATACCTTGTTTTCTTACAGCACTATAAATTATTGAATTATTATTTCAATGAGACGGCTTCAATTCAAATTTATTAATTAAAGCTCCTCTATTTTATTTAAAAAATACAAACTATCCCTTTTCACTATGGACACAAGTCAACAATCATACAGCGCAATTCGTAAGCACCATCGTAGAATAGATACTAGCTGAAAATCTCGTACGGAATCTCGATAGCTGGGCGTATTCCGCCCCGTCAGCTCGAATTGGATAAGGACAGCGGAAGACCGGTCGGCATGGCGAAAGTTGCTTGTTGATGATGATGGTGACAGCTCATCCGAGGGAACAATACCAGAACAGTGACTTGATATCTGAATATAGCTTCATATGCTAGAAAGCACATTTTCGTCACCCATGAACAGCCACCCCCACCAAACTCGCATATTTTCGATGTGACACCAAGAGCTGTCCACCACCATAACCACCAGTTGGTGGTTGTGGAGAAAACTTGGCGGGTAGGGAAACACGGGTTTCTTTTTATATATAAATGAGTAGATGTTTGCGAAACAATTTGATTTATAGCAACTTTCAAAACAATATTAGTTCCTATATCATATAATATTCATCTCGTCAAAATGACGAAGTGCATAATGTTATATAATAATCAAGGCATCATTCTTATGGTGATACCTATAAAATTAGTCTCGCTTGTTCCCTATATTAACGACCTAATATAATAAACTTCACCGGTTTTAAAAGTTCTAAATTAATTATCCCAACACTATCCCACCAAAGAAACGCGCAAAAATTATTTTTCTTCCTTGATATTGATTTAGGTTGGCTTATATAAATTTGTTTATTTTTGCGAGAAAACCTTTATTTTTTACGTCTCAAATCAGAGTGAAAAATCATTTTTTCATCTCCTATAACAATTCTGAAGAAAAATGA
>JADDOH010007948.1:0-62857 GCA_016648135.1 Agrypnia vestita | reverse complement strand
ATGTTTTGTGGGTCTATTATGTAAAACTAAGAAAAATTATAAATAAAATCCAAAAATTATTACAATCTACCTCTATATTGTAAAAGATATTCATTATGCGCTAATTCATTCCACCCTGACTAGATTTATTTTGAGTGCATATTATTGTGAAAAATACAAAAGAAGGATAATAAACAAAACTCCGGCCGCTATTATCAAAAGAGTTAGTAGCGAGGTTTAGGGTCCAGGTTCGTTAGTGAATTAAAAGGAGGCTTCCCCGCTGGCCCGAGAGGTCCCCATAAAGTATCTGGCCCGTGCCGCTGGTGGGATGGAGAGGTGGGGGGAAGGGGGGGGGAGGGGGTGCATTTGGCTATGGTTTCTTGTTTATTGTAATTTCATCTGATGTTATCGTGCGACTCCAATCGGCGATAGAAATCGGGTATCGGAGTATACAACCACATTTTTATCGACACTGAAGTGTTTTGATACTCGAGCATGGATTCACACTGGTGGCTGTATCTTTACCCTTTAATGTTTTTGTATCGTTAAACCAATTTTCAAAACGGTTTTTTCAAGGAACCTAAATAATAATACTTTTTAATTTATAGAATTAAACTTTGTTTACACCACTTTTTTCTTATTGAAATAATTTAACATTTTTCGAAGCCAATGGCTCGTTCGTCAGGATAACAAAAATAAAATTTAAAAATCGAAGTATAGATAATCAAAATATCAAAAAGTTTTATATGGAAAATGAATAATATATAGTACCTACTTAACATGAAAATAAATTTAAAATATAACTATTTGCAAAAAGGACCTGATTATTTATAACATTCAATTTATTCAACGTGTTTTCACGAACGTTTAAGAGCGACACTTCAGTGACAAGTCACCTCCCCTGAAGACGAACGGTGTGATCTGTTTGAAACGTCGGGAGTACAACGGTCCTTCTCAGGACCAACTGACGTGGAATAACCGAGAAAATTTACCGCTATATATACCTTCATATAATATATATATATATACATATATATGTATGTGTTAGTTCTAACTACGTTTGTAACTACTAAGTTTGAAAAATTCCGCGTCAGGTGTTTGTGGAGGAGTGGGTTTCTCCAGCGACGCCGTTAATGAGTTTTGCTCGGCTTCTAGTAATCCGTATATTTACTTTATTATCGTCATTATACAATGTTGGAAAGGTTAGCTTTTGTTGGAAGGTTGGATATTGTACCCGTGAAAGCCTTCGATTTAACATATATATATATATATATGTATATATACATACATACGAGTATAATTCTCAATACCGAAGCTTACAACAATGACCAATAACACTGTCTGGCTGACTTAAGTAATACATTTTTAAATAAATAAACAAACGTACGTTGTTAATTAATATTGCTAAAGGCAAACTAAACGTATTTAAATATTCATGTAATGATTCGGCAGATACTTTGTGGTAGTTCATTATAAATCAATTAAAACCAACCGCTTCGAATACGAGTATACTACATAATAAACAATAATGCTACGTGGATTTTAAAATATGACATGTTTCGGCTCATTACATTCGTCTTCATTTACATGAACATAACTTTAAAATGGCTTCATAACGCAAACAGCAGAAGACTTTGAATTAATTTGAATGTGCATATTTACCATTCACTTTTTTATGAAGCCTGTTATGAAACTTCATATTACTCTACTGAATCAACGGTCCCCGCGTCAACTAAATATTCTAGTAAAAATCAAATTTTCAAGAGAGCTGTTTGAAGTTTGGCTTTTCATACAAAGTGTGCTTATTCGTTCGTTTTTACGTTAGCTTTTATATATTGTAATATTTTATGTATATTGGTATAAAAAAATCATTTTTGGCAGATGTCCAAGTGAGTGAATTACACATCAATACAGTTTATATAATACATTTTTGATAAAAAATAAAATTATTATTTAAATTGAGACGAAATATAAAAAAGATAAGTGAACTTTCTTATCATTTATTACAACGTCTCAATACAGCATCAGAAAGATTTCACCTGTATTGAACAATATTCGGTTCCGAACCTGTGAATTTTAAGTACAGTGATGATAATCTATAAATATAATAATCTTTTGTGCTTTCAAAACTTTTACTAGAAACAACCTAGTTAGTAGTACCTAGACCTAGGGCCGAATACAGAGTCAATACTTAAATGATTTAAAGGTTAAAGTACGCCTTAAAAGTGTTATTTTAAGGCGTACTTTAACCTTTAAATTATCAGGTATTGTCTCTCTATTTGGGCCTTAGCACTAGTAAGTTGACCTAGTTTTAGAGTAAAAACTAATTTCCAATAATTTATAATATTGGATATGAGTTAGTTTAATAATATGCCAACGTTTTACAGAAGATAAGCAGAAATATATCTTTAAAACTCAATGTCTGTCTGCCTGTCTGTTCTCTATACAAATCTACACCGTTTGTCCGATCTGACCCAAATTTTGCATACTTATCCCTTAGGACCCGGCGGGTAACGTAGGCACAATTTCCATCTTTCCTCTTTACCTCTTCCCGTCCCCCTGATATGATTTCAATGCAAATCTGTATCGTTCTACCGAATTTTGCATATATATTCTTTAGGACCTGGTCGTAAACATAAGTCAGACTATATCCATGACCATCGATATTACGAAGGTGATGGGGGTACATTTTCTTCTCACAATTGAAGCATCATTTTAGACTAAGGCGCGCCAAAACGACTCTGGTCAAAAATCGTAATGTCCGTAGGGACGCGTAAAAGGCAGAAGTCAAAGGACCAATGACGCAAGGTCAAGGGCAAAGGATCAAGAATCGACTGAAAATGTACTTTTATTGAAAAAAAGATTTTAGAAAGGTTTTGTGGGAGCTTTGTATCTATCCTGGTACCGGTTAAGGTAAAAATAAAATACAAGGTAAAAAAGTAACCCATAAAAACCAAGTTTTTATTATACTCCCTTTCTTTGTAAAATATAACAACAATTAAAGACGAATTAAAACATATAACATAACACTAAACTTATAGTAATTTAATATATTTCTAAAATGTCAGATGTTTTGAGATTTGATAAGACACTTCATGCTTTGAAGATTAAATTCTAAAAACATTTGTCAGTCAATTAAGATTTTCGACATTCGTAGTGAAGTACCTATTATGTATACCGACGGAGTGATTCAAATTTTGAAAATATTCCGCGACGTTATCGCGCCGCTATGCTAGTAATCAAACTTTTCTAATGATTCCAATATGAAAAAACCAATAAAATTTCTAAAAATCCAAAATTAAGCTATAATTATTATTTTTTTTTAACGAAAATTTGATAGATCCTCTTGATCGTCGCCACGAGTCTGCTTGCCAAGTTTCAGCTCGATTGGATCACGGGAAAAGGGTTAAAAATCGATCCAAAAAATTTTCACCCGGCAAGCCGGCAAGCAAGCAGACGCCACGAGTTAAAAGAAAGGAAGTAAAAATATCACGGAAATTTTCCAACGCTCTATTTCTTACACAGTTTTCTTCACAAAATTGACCCATGGAATAAACATACTATTATAAATTTTAATTATATAAGTTTATATAAACCAATTAAATAATGACTCTACGCCTACCGGTTTCGATACAACCGTATCTTCGTCAGGACTGACGTACAACTGTACGGTGATATCGAAAATGATAGACGTATGAAGAGTCATTATTAAGTTATTTAGTTAAAATTTATAATTATGTCCAACCACAAAGGTAACGCTACAAACATCAAAAATAAACATACTATTTATTAAAAATATCCCTTTCACGTCTGTCCATCCGTCGTAACTTCGTGTAACGTCCGTAACTTCATTATAATATTTTTTCTTGTCTTTTTTTTCTATGTACTTTCTTTATATTCAAATTATTTTTCTTTTCTTTTTTCTTCTTCTTTTTTTAAATAAATAAATACTTTTCCTTAGGAACCGACATGTAAAAGTACGTCATTTTGACGGTTGCGACTAATATTGCATAAAAAAAATGCGTTACGCGTACTGCAATAGTGATTTATACGTTGGATGATTTTTAACTGCGACGATTTTTGAAATAATAATTTATATAAATAAACAAATTGAAAAAAACGTGTTGACGATACCAAAAAATATTCTGTACATCATAACAATGCTCCACAAGGTGCATAAGTTGGGCGAGCGCTCCACGGGGTCTCTTTTTAACAACATTTATGGGCCGAGTCGTCAAATAGTTTGGGCCCAACTATTACACACCTTATTTCGGCACGCGATGATTTGTATCGAGTTTTTTTTACCGGCGTTAAATAAATTAGATGAATACTTGACCTTGAACTCGGGGGAAACGTTTCTTAAAATCCAAAAACAGGTTTAGCATCGAAATCAAAATGACTACATCCACACAAATGAGCAGCCCATCCCATTTGTACAACGCAGAAACTGCGGCCGATTTCAGAGACCTGAGGAACACCTTCTGTAACGATTTTTTTCATATAAAAAGTTTAAATTATTCATCATGTCCTGTACTGAGTCCGCCCTCCGATCTCAAGGTCGATTGCCGCCTAATCCGAGGGTGATGGCTCCTTAGAAACGGTCACTTTAATTGAAATTACAGAACCCAACCAGCTCCTTGCCGCTTGCTTCCTAACCTAACCTAACCTAACTAAGGACATAAAACTTTGACAACTGAATTGAATGTGGGATGAATGAATATTGTTTTTTTGTTTTGAAAATGAATATCTGATAATTATGTCGCTTTTGCATCAACATCGACAATAACATGAAATCCTAATAGATAATTCTATAAACAGTTCTAATTTTTAATTCGACAACCAATCTTTCGTCAGATTTTATTTATTTATTATATTTCTTAATCACATATAGTTTATAATTTGGGATGCGCTATGCCGGTCTCACTAGAAGAATGTGTATTGAGACAGGCATAGTTTATAAAATAGTTACACAATTAGATTTTAATTAATGTATAATAGTTACAAGTTATTTCATCTTAATGTTGTTAGTTGTATATAAAAAATAAAAAATATATAAACGTTTTTTTTAGTGTATATTGAGAAAAAATACAGTAATTAAATTAGTTAATAAAACTATTTATATGTTTTGACAAAAAAGAGAAAAACGACAGAAAAGAAGAGGTACATAAATCAGTAATTATTAGTCATTAGTTTGTTTGAGAGAGCACCATTTTTTTGTCTTCCCACATTTTTAATCCATGATTTTTTTAAGTATTTTTTTTTTTAATTTTCTTTTTATTATTATTCTTTAGTATAATTTATTTTTTTAGAAATTTTATTGGTTTTTTTCAAATTGGAATCATTAGAAAAGTTTGATTAGCAACGGCGGCCCGATAACGTCGCGGAATATTGTCTAAATTTGAATTACTCAGGCGGTATACATAATAGGTACTTCACTACGAATGTCGAAAATCTAAATCGACCGACAAATGTTTTTAGAATTTAATCTTCAAAGCATGAAGTGTCTTATCAAAGCTCAAAACATCTGACATTTTAGAAATATATTAAATTCCTGTAAGTTTAGTGTTATGTTATATGTTTTAATTCGTCTTTAATTGTTGTTATATTTTACAAAGAAAGGGAGTATAATAAAAACTTGGTTTTTATGGGTTACTTTTTTCTTTTCACATTTTTGACAGTTTAATGGATGCGCCACGTGCTGCGCGTGTGCAATTTCCGTTGCAGTAAAAATCTTACCCTCAATACGCCAAAATATATGTAAGTAATAACTTTGAAAAGCCTCAAATACTTTACTATATCCTAGTTAGATTTTAATTAAATATTTCACTTAGTGTATATTATAGATATCTCACAGAGACGAAACTGTATTAATTATGGGAAAGTAGGTATAGAAGTCATTTGGGTGTAACAGGACTTATGACCTGTCTTTTGGTTGGCTTAAGTGATCACTTTACACAATTGTAACATTCGCCATTCCACCCATGATAGAATATACCATGCTTATTCATTTTTTGGAAGTTGTATATATGTTCAAATTGCGTGAAAAGCTTTCATATATGAGTTGTAAGCGCCTTTTTCCATGCGGCCTGTACAAAGCCATTTTCATTCCCCTAAATCCCCACAGATGTCGCTAATGAGAAAATCTACATTGATTACGGAATTTTGGGAGCAATATACTTTATTGTGTGTAATGAAATTCATCCGAATACTTGCATTACACTAGGATACGCCAGGAAATATTATTTCCAATTTTTGTTAAATTCCTTTTTTTTACCAGTATTTACAATTCAGAATACTTTGAGTTTGTTCAAATCTTTCAGAACAGTGCTGGATTTATGTCACAGAGACATTATTAATCAATTAGTGTATATTATAGATATACACTAATTGATTAATAATGTCTCTGTGACATAAATCCAGCACTGTTCTTATATTATATTATAGATATACACTAATTGATTAATAATGTCTCTGTGACATAAATCCAGCACTGTTCTGAAAGATTTGAACAAACTCAAAGTATTCTGAAATATTTCACTATTGATCCTTTTTCGCCAGCGTCGTGTTCTTAGACTCGCAACCAGATCACAATCAGGTTTGTCAAGGATCTGTACAGCTTCCCTGACCGTGG
This sequence comes from Agrypnia vestita, assembly GCA_016648135.1. NCBI lineage: Eukaryota > Metazoa > Arthropoda > Insecta > Trichoptera > Phryganeidae > Agrypnia > Agrypnia vestita. The sequence continues at coordinate 56,247 of JADDOH010007948.1, read as the reverse complement.
TAGGTACTTGTTATTGTGAAAATGTCACTCTGTAATACCAAAACTATAAATTTGTTAGATAAGTGTCCCGCTGACGTGTTTAAGTGCATTTTTTTTCGGAATTGCCGGCCGCGGATCCAATATATCAATTCTTCTATTTTTTACATCGGAAAGGTGTCTTGCTTCTTGCATAATAATGGCCAAATCGCCGGGACAGGTGTGATTTCGCCATTTTTCTTTTATTTTAGCGGAAAAATAATTTGAAAGACGTCAAATTTCTCGATGTCGTCGTGCGACTTGTTGCAAAATTATCCATTAGCCATTATGATAATGGAATCGATTTGCGCGAACACTAAACTATTACAAATGTTTCATGTTGAACATCTTGGCGGGGAGTCGGAATTGTTTTATTTGTTTCAAGAAGCGTAACAATAAAAAAATTTAAAAAATTAGTCATGAAAACGAATTAGAGTATCCCAATCACAATATTTTCGTTGCCTGTCTGTCTGTTTGTCTGTCCGCTCGTAACTTTTTTATAGTTATAATAATTTTTTTCCGAAAATTTTTTTTGAAAAAATTTTTTTAGAGAAAAAAATTCCAATTTTTTTTTTTAAATTTCCCGAAATTTTTGATCGAATTGCGAATTTTTTAAATTTTTTTTTTCTATGTGGGAATGTCCGTCACTAACGCTAACAGATGCACACGCTAATACAAATGTACAATGATTTTGAGATAATTTTATTTGTCGTGAAAGTTACATTTCAAGGTCTATTATGTGAAAAACTGAAGCAAATTAGGTAGAATTTTTAGAATTTTATTCGTAGGTCATTTGCATTAACAGAAACGTGAGTTTGTTCATATTGTAATGTAATAATTTGTTTATATTTCAGATCGACTTTGAAATTATACTTCTTTGGCGAGCTGGCGGCGAAATTTTAGTAAGCAACGAAATACGCGCGCGTCGGAACTTTTCACAACATGAATTATAGTTAGCCGTCAGAATAAAGTGTGTATAGTTCCCTTGTAAGAGACCCAGACAGCGAATGTAGTAGAGGCAGGGAGAAATCCGCACGCGAATTCTGTCCCGCTATGTTCCAACGCAGGGTATACAACACGGCACGTGGTGGTTTATGCATGAACGCCAAAAATGTACAACTTCTGACGCGCGTACATAATGTCGCGTGACTTCAGATTTTTTTTCCTTTTTAGATGTCCCAACACGTTTTATAGTAGGTAAATTGGAAATTACTAGAAGGCCCCAGAATAAACGACGTAAATGCCGACTAATTTCCCGAAACATCCGGAAACCCGAAACTCTATACTAGCGAAATAGAAAAGTACCCACCTACATATTTGTGGAATTATGTTACCGTAAATCCGGGTTACCTTGGCCCACTTTTTGGAACTTTTTTAATCATGTACCAAAAAATCCTTGTAATTTTTCTATATCTAAGCTCTGGTTACCTTTATTACACAACTAGGCTACCCTAAATTCAATTTTTAATTGGTTTTTATTTATTTTTTTAAATATGGTATCTTTTTTTATTTTTTTACCTGGGCCAATGTTACTCTCGTGTTTGGGTTACTTTGTCGCAATATGATTTTACCTACTTTAAAGCATTGTAACATTAGCTAGGGCCAAAGAAAAACAAGGGTTTGTAGGGAAATACATTTATCGTACAGAAAAGTGTATTTTAAATTCATTTAAACATGTTTTTTTTTATAAAAAGTAGGTAAAAAAACAAAACATTTAGGCATAAACATGAGCGTTTAGTTTACTAGCCTATGCCTCATAAATCGCTGTTGCTGAAGAGTCCTCTTTTTAGAAGTTTTGGAGTGGTAATTATTTTCTTTATGGCACACCATTTGTAGAATAATGAGTTCTTTTCTGCCGGCCATTCCAACACTTTTTACTTCGTTCCACTGTGGTACTATACTGTGGTTCCATGCACTCAACAACAGCACCTTCTTCTGTCACATTCACAGATATCTATCCCAGGGAACTCCAGCCCGTCCCATTTGACAACAACAAAATTTCCTTCTTGCAGAATTGCAGAACTGAATTAAAATAGTCAGATATTATTTTATTATTAATATTATTAATATTTAAAGCATTAACTTTGTGGTTAGACATTATAACAGATTGTTAGTTAACTTTGTAAAAACCACTACCAGATTTTAGGTCTACCGGTTTCGATGCACGTTTGTCCCTGACAAGACTAACACGCATGTGATCAATTATTGGTGGAAGTGTAACAATACTATGGTTGAGGTGTGTAGGGTTGTGAATGTAGTGGTGTAGTGTCGGTCCTGACGAAGAGACGGGTACGTCTCGAAACCGGTAGACCTAAAATTTAGTAGTGGTTTTTACAAAGTTAACTAATAATCTGTTCTCTTTATGTTTGATGCAAACTTTACTGCCAGCTGCAGATGTCTTTTTAAAAATGACAGTCCATTCACGGCCAGGTACATTGTCAAGGAAACATGGAATAGCCTTTCCTTGTCTTGTAACATAGTTTTTGACAATAAATCTCAAATCCAATTCACCAATTGGGAATCTAAATTCGCACATTTTGTCGATGTGACCAGCAAATGCTAGCTCTTCTGCCTGAGTAAAGACTTTAGAATGGCCCGCAGTGCTATGAAATAAAAATTTTAGTTTGGTTTTAATGGTGCTTCGTGGTAAACAGTTTTGAAGATGATCATTACTGTAGTCAGCGTAGCTTCGGCTCCCTGACCGCCATTTGTAGTTATACGGTGTCTTCCGCAATCTGAGAACAAACCCATGCAATAAAATACCCTCAACATAGGTTAAAAGCAGTTATAGTAATAATAAATCGGTTTAGAACAGTTATCATGTAAAAATTATCAGTTTCCAAAAGTATAACCTACCTTGGCCGAAACAAATGTTGGGCTTAAGTAGGTCGTATTTGTGAGATTATCAGAGCTGTTGTTATTATATAACTTTTTAATAAAAACGTAAGCTTTAATGATAAATACAACTACACCACTGCCTACCGTAATAAATTAAGTAGTTAAATAGGTACTTAACAAAGTTGTAACAGATGTAGTACAGTTTCAACAGTTGAAAGTTCGAGAGATAAAAATGCACGTGTTATCACAAAGAAAAGAAAACAACAGGTTTTGCGCCTAACGGACAACTAGCGAACTACTTCATATGCATCAGTGCCTTCTTCATACTGTAGCCTAGCGGAATCCATAGTAACTAGTTGAAAAACTGCTTCTTGAAGGTCGTTAGAAAACGTTATATCTTTTTATCAATTTGGGCCAAAGATGGACCCAGGGAAAAGTAACCCGGATTTACGGTACTCCAGTTATGAGTGTGAAATTAGTCCGAATTATATAATACTGCTCCAGTTAAGTTTGCGTTCACTGACTTTGGCGATAAATAAAAAATTAATTAATTTCAAGTGTTTTATTTATTTCGTGACACTAAGTACACCCCTCACATTTTATTTATGAAATTAAAATTAATTAATAATTAGTGTGAAGCTGAAACTCAAAAAAACTCAAAAAAGTCTACCATTCTTGACGGGTTATAATATCGATTCATGTTTATATTTCCGATGTTATAATAAAGTTTTTATTTCCTTTAGTTAAGAGGGGGGTTAGGTATATATTTTTTTTATTTATTTTACTTTCCCCACAACTCAAGTTTTCAAAGTCGGTGCCCCCATAACTTCAAAACTACTGCACCGATCCTTTTGAAATTTTGAACACTATTTTTGTACATAATTTACGAGGTAACGCTGGAGACTTTTTTTCAAATTTGTTGATAATTTTTATTTTTTAATAACAAATTAGCCTATTTTTTTCGCATAAAATCGCGTTTTTCCCTTCAAAGTGTTCCAAAAAAGTGAAAAGTTGAAATTTCGAAAAAACCTTCCGGCGTTACCTGGAAAAATTTATCATCTAACGAATGAACTTTGATTTTTTGATTTTAGATGATCCAGCGCCAAGGTATGATGGGCACCGCAATTCTACTTTTTTCCGAGACACATCCGAATAATTGCTGCCATTGCCTTATTTTTTAATAGTTCTTCGTGAAAATTTTACACAATATTTTTCGAATGTCGTACTTTAATGTATTATTGGTTTTAATAAAGAGATTTTAACCGTGACGTCACAAAAAATTCACAAAAACATGCCTTTTTTGTACGAATTAACCTTACCCCCCCCCCCCTTAAATAGTTTAAACAGCCATGGAGTGCTAATGATGAACTCACAGCGCGGCCGAAAGGACTTGCTGGTGCATGTCGTGCGCGCTCGGTGAGAGCTGGTGGCGAGCAGATGGAATCAGAGGCAAGTTCAAGGCGGCCCGTTGGCATTTAGTCCACTTCCCCGGCCGGACTCCTCCGCCACCCTGCCCGTGGGCTCGCCCCCGTACTATAATGCGACCACTATAAGTCGGCGCGCGAGGGAGGGCGTCCCTGCCGCGTAACAGAACTTGCCAGGGTGTAAATTTATTAACAGAATGTTACTAAACTTAGTAAAAACCACTACCGGTTTCGAGACGTGCCCGTCTCTACGTCAGGACCAACACTACACTACTACATTCACAACACTATACACCCCAACCATAGTATTGTCAGACTATTACCGCTATTGTCCACATGCGTGTTTATCTTGTCAGAGACAAGATTGCACTTGACTATGGTTGGGGTGTATAGTGTTGTGAATGTAGTAGTGTAGTGTCGGTCCTGACGAAGAGACGGAAACGTCTCGAAACCGGTAGGCCGTCAATCTGGTAGTGGTTTTTACTAAGTTTACTAACATTCTGTTAAATGTTAAATAATTCGGAAGAATATCGTATACATTAAAAATAATATTGCTTAATAACCCACTTTAAAAAATATATGGGAATATTTCCAGCTGCAAAATCTTTGTATACTGTTTTATTAGAAAGGACTAAATATGCCTTTAGCACGGTCCAATCAAATACTTATACGGAAAGTTCCTAGAATTGAAATATACATATTATATACAACTTTCAAAGATTTTAAAATGTTCTTACGATGGATTTGGTGAACGTTGCATTTCGTCGCTATATATATATAATTAATCCTATGTGCCGTTTTAGTACATTCTCAGATAAACGAAATCTGGTAGTGGTTTTTACTAAGTTTACTAACATTCTGTTACTATCCCTATCCACAAAGTTAATGCTTTAAATATTAATAATGTAAATTTATTACACAATACATAATGTACAGAATGTCCGGTGACCGGTGTCGTAGCCTTTAACAGAAATTTGGTCAGGCAGCACTAAAGAAACCAAGCAGTAATGGAGGCCGTTCTATCTGTCAAACTGTCGGACGGTAATATCGGTCCATTATTTGCTTCTTCAGCTTCGAAAAACTTTAATACTTCATTGGCAATTGTTTTTGCACCATCCCGGACTGTTTAGGAGTTTTGGACATGATAATTCAGTGTATATTGGTAATCAAGATGTCACAGCTCCCGAGCAAATACAAAATTGTACTGAATGACAGGGCGAGGGGTTACCGCCGGGTGCGGGCGGGGCGGGTTTTAGTTCCAAATTCGCCGCACGCCAATTTACGTTGGGCAAGCAATAGAGCAGACTAGTTTTTATTTAAGGTACAGATACACATGCTAATTACTGGCATGCTCATTAGCACGCTAAAAACTAGCATTCCCTAACAACTGTACACACTTGCTCATTAATAAGCATGCTCAAAGCTAACAATCAAACACACATGCCATTCCGCATTTCCATTCGTACATTTTTGATTTTAGATTTTATAATTTTTATTGTATGATTTGAATCATTCATGCATTTTAATAAAGTTTCATAAACATTATTTCTCGCTATATTATTTTTACACAACGGTGACCGAGTATTCCACAGACATTCGTGATTCCTATAATAAGTCACGAAAAGTAATGTTTTATCATCTCCCCAACGCGCCATATTTGTTTCATCTGTCGCGGACTGAGAAGATCGCATTGATAATACTAGCCGCCCGCGAATGACATAAGCATGCTCATAATAAGCAAGCCTGTTCACACATGCTCAAAAGATACCCCTTCTGATGGTGAATGACATTAGCATGCTCATAAATCAACCGGCGGTTGATTTTTGAGCATGCCACTAATGAGCATGCTTATTACTAGCAATGTGCGTATACACGTGCCACTAATAAGCAAGGGCTAAAGAAGGTCAATACTGCTCATGCTCACGTGCCACTAATAAGCATGTGTATCAGTACCTTTAAGGATTCTATTGCCTTAAGGGGTTTCACCAGTCTGGTAAAGCTAAATTGACATAATAATTGGGCGATTTTTTTCAAGATTTTTGATGTGTAACATCTTTCCTCTCGCTTTCCTGCAATCTGTGGGAGTGATTTCGTGAAAATGGATGGAAATGCGTAACAGGAAACTAGACGCCGGAGAAGCGCGCGCCATTTCATTTGAGCAATGAGCGCGCGCGATGATAGAGTTGGCCATCAGATGGTACCAACCCATTCTCCGAGAGGTTAGTACTGTATTAATAAGGTATAAATATTAAAGAAAACACATAATTATTGTCTTAGTTAAATGCATATACTTAAATTAACACATACTTAAACAATTTTTTCGGAAACACTAGCCGCCTACAAGAAAGCTCTTCTGGACGAATTCGGTCGTTTATAATTGGTTATTAATGTCATGTCTATCTCTTGTTTTTAGATTTTTGAATTTTACATTTCATTTTATTTTACTGTCATTTTTATTGCTTCTTGATTTTTAGATTTGATTTGTTTACAATTATTTCATTTTGTTGTAATTTTGTTGCTTCTTGAATTTCAGACATAATTATTTTAATTTGTTGTAGTTTTATTGATTGTTGACTTTCATATTTGATAACTATTATTTCATTTGATGTAATTTTGTTATACTTTATGTTAAGTAATGTTTGTTTAAATGTTTGTAATTTTGTTATACTTTATGTTAAGCATATTTGATAACTATTATTTCATTTGATGTAATTTTGTTATACTTTATGTTAAGTAATGTTTTATTTTTCTTTATATATCACTTTATTAATTGTTTTTGATAGAATTATACCTTATCTTCTTTTTTCATTATTACCTATCAATCTAAACATATTTATATATATTATTTCTTTAATGGTACGTTGTACCGTGTATTAATTAATTAAATAAATTTAACATATACAACTTCCAAAAATTTGATAGATGTGTTAATCATGGGTGGAAATGTGAACGTTACATTGTGTAAAGTAATAAAGGTCATAAGCCCTATGAAAACTCAAAAAGTCTTTAGCTTCGTCTCTATGAGACGTCTATAATATATCTTGATTGGTATCAAAAACTATGGGGATTTATTCTGATAACTGATTTATTCAATTTTAAATAGAAAAATATTATTTGCACTTTGGGTGAAATGTCAACAGTAACGGAGAAGAGCGACATCAAATTTTATTTTTCATTTCAGCTAGCACTTCAGTTATTATTATGATTGTTATAAGGCTGAGTTTTTTCTATTTTTATTTAAACTGTATCCACGTTTTACATTGATAAAAGTGTAATTTTACCAACTATAATTCACTGCGTATTTCCAGAACCTGTATTTAAAATATTCTATTTTTCTTTATTGAGATATGGTATCCGATTATGGGGTTACTCGTGTGACTGAAATATAAAGCAAATTCAAAATCTTCAAAGAGCTATAGTTAAAAAACTTATAATAAAAATAATGTAATAAAACGGTTTGAATATCTTGATGACAGTAACAATACAGGCATAAAAGCACAGTATACTAAGAACAGTAATACGTCTTCATACAAACTGGCCGCTACCCATTAGAATGTGTGCGTGCGTGCTCGGCGCCGTGTACGCACGCACTGTGACGCACACATTGACATAGAATATGCGGGCACAAGGCGGCGGCAGTAAGGGCCGTGCCTTCGGTGCCATTCGCGCTCGCAGCCGCCGCTTTAGAAAATAAATGCGCTTCCTGAACAAAATGCCTTTTTTATGTTTGTGGTGCTTTACTAAAAAGTTGCGTTGATTATCACAAAGACTGTGAGTTTTTAAAAGTCTACGTTGATGTTAATCAGCGTTCTTGAAATTTAAGTGCAGAAACTAATTACAGACATTTTTGGGTTTCGTTTTTTATGCGTCGGAATCTCAGACGCTACGAAGAGGGTAAAAGAGGGTAAAAATAAAGTGACAACCCTAGCGTCAACGCAAGAGTAGGCTAATAACTCGCCGACATGACGGAGATAAAGTACTGTTCTGGGTATACTGTGATAAAAGCGAGCATTTTATTGTGTATGAGAAAGTAACCATATTCTGTTAAACAAAAAAATTCAGGCAGTGAAGATCCCGTCATCCAGCTTCCACTCACATTACGAGTTAATTCAGATGCAGCTGGTAACATCTCCCCAGGCTATTTAACTTCGTAAGTCACTTTGAGTCACCCAGCTCGGATTAATAACAGCTCGAGGCAGATAGTGATAATGTTTTGCTGGATGGTTGTATGTCGTGCGTGGGTTAAATTTATAATAAAAAAGTAACCCATAAAAACCAAGTTTTTACTGTATTCCCTTTCTTTGTAAAATATAACAATAATTAAAGACGAATTAAAACGTATAACATAACACTAAACTTACAGAAATTTAATATATTACTAAAATGTCAGATGTTTTGAGATGTCAAGATTTTGATAGATTCAATTATCATCAATATCGTACCTTATGATATCCAGCGTCAAATGATTTAGTCAGAATCAGATATGAGTAATGTAGAATTCTTCAAAACTAAGCAGAAATCTAAAATAAATAAATTATTATTTGATTTTTTCCCAAAAAACCCAATTTTCCTGTCATCTGTGAACCAATTGTTTTGTAAATTTTCGAAATTCGTAGTGATGTACCTATTATACCGACGGAGTAATTCAAATTTAGAAAATATTCCGCGACGTTATCGGTCCGCCGCGGCGTTGCTAATTAAACTTTTCTAATGATTCCAATTTGAAAATACCAATAAAATTTCTAAAAATCAGAAATTATACTCTAATTATTAATTTTTTTAACGAAAATTTGATAGATCTTCTTAATCATCGCCACGAGTCAGCTTGCCAAGTTTCAGCTCGATTGGATCACGGGAAAAGGGTCAAAAATCGATCCAAAGTTTTTGTTGACGGCAAACAAGCAGACGCCACGAGTTAATATAAAGGGAGTAAAAATTATTCAAATTGAGTCCAACTATTTGGAATTGAAAAATATTCAGAGAATTATATTGAAATTGTTGAAATATAATAAGAACCTCTGAGATGTGATGCGTACAATGCACGTGGGACTGCAAAATCCGAGGGTAGTCTCCAAATATTAAAGAGTTAAGGGTGTTATTACGGTCGTTAGACATATTTAAATGTAACTGGTTGCGGATATATTATACGAAACGTATGTTTTTCCGAGAAACGATTCTCGACGTTTCGTTGAATTCTTATTCAACATCGTCAGGAGGACGACCTTTAGCCGCGGAGGTAGAGGGCGGATTGATTAACGCTTCCGAGGGCGTAAATTGTATGCATTTTGTTGCGGAGTGTTCACTTCTTCTACGATAGAGGTCGCCAGTGTGCAATATGTACTAGTCACGTCGGAAGATTTTACTGCGACGTCTCTCAAAGGTTGAATCAATGTCGTAAAAACAGGGTGCTAAATACTAGATAGTTTTTAACTGTTATCACTATTGAAATTGGGATGTTTGTATATTTCAATGGACTCCCTCACTAATCTGGGTATAAGGTGCTGTTCTGTTCATAAGATTTTTGTCTTGTCAAATCTAATGAAGTGACAGAGTTTCCCTTTGGATACATGTTCGCAGATTGCCGATATATTGGAGTTGTCGTTTTTAATTGCTCCAATATGTTCCTTCAATCTAAATAAATAAAATATTAAATAAAATCCCATGTCGTGTCAAAATGGATATTAATAAAAAAGGGCAAAATACAGAATTAATGAATATGTTATTAAATAAAAGAGACTTATTTTGATTTTGGTAATATTTGTATTTTTTCTTGTATCGTTGTATAGTATTGTTGATTTGTATTTGAGTTTATAAGATCTATTGTAATTAATTAATATTAATGTATTTCTGGTAAATACAATTTATTTATATATAGGTACGTATTGATGCACCTACAGACAAATATCAATGTGATGTTTTGTGGGTCTGAGATGTAAAAAAAAAAAAAATTAATAAATAAAAACAATAAAAAAAATCGTGTAGCGATATTGCGTTTGGTTTATCCCATGTAGAACGCTCCACAATCGCATGGCACTCTGTGTACACCTGGAGACTCGAACGGTGTGTTATCTTTCACACTACCCAACATACGTGAGATCGAACTATGGGGGCTGAAAATTGTTTTTATATTTGATTTCAGCAACACCCGGCTGATTTTGTTAGTAACAAAATAGATCAAGATCAAGGTGGGTCTAATGGATAAAATAAATTTTTACTTAGATCACGCACATGCAATTCGTAAGATGAAAGAGAAGATGAATCATAAAAGAACATAAAAAGTGTGCAAGAGATATAAAGTATAAAAAAACAGAAAAACGTTACGTATTAGGACAGGAATGGACAGCGTTCTATTCAATCTACCTTCCCGATAAAAATACCATACTTTGGTAAGTTTTGATTTCATTCTTGCAAAATCAAAGTTCTGCAACACAATAATTAATGTTCTTCTTTAGCATCTTCGTTGTGCTCTTGGCAGAGCAGTCGCGTTTGCTGATGTCGATAATACCACACTTAAATAGTCATTTTATTGGTGTACCGATACTCAGCAGTAGTGTGCGTGAATGATATATATATGTATCATTCACGCACATATATATAATATATATATAATATATATATATCATTCAGGAGTTACAGGGTTATTTGTAAAACAATAATAACCTCGCAGGACTCTATTCCTGCCTTGATTATGAGTCGAAAATGTTCAAGCTATTATGACCTTATATCAATAGTTAAGGAGATATGAGACATCAAAATTTGCATTTTTTTTCAATATTTCTGACTTATTTTTTGTAAAACATTGGACTATCATTACAGTAACTTATATCGAACATGAAAAATTCATTCCCTTTAATACAAGTCAAATAAAAAAATAAAAACCTTCGAATTCCAATTGGAAAACATTCCAATTGGAATTTTTTCAGGGTTTTTATAATTTTATTTAACTTGTATTGAAAAGAATGAATTTTTCGTAATCAATATGAGTTACTGTAATCATAGTCCAACGTTTTACAAAAAGTATGCAAACTTTGATGACTATTGATATTAGGTCACAATAGCTTGAACATTTTGGACTCATAATCAAGGCAGGAATATAGCCCTGCGAGGTTATTAATGTTTTCCAAATAACCCTGTATATATATACCTGTGTATACGTAAAAGAGACAAAGCTATAGGTCTTTTCATATAGGCTTGCAATTGAGTTAGTGTGGGCACAGTGCGTAATACGCGCGTTGTTTCGTTGTGTTAAGTTTACGGATACGAGAGGGGCGTGTCCGTAAACTTAACACAGCGAAACAATGCACATATTACCCACTATACTCACACTAACTCAATCGCAAGCCAATATGGAAAGACCTTTACTTAATAGACTATAATGCCACAATTCTCTTGACGCATACTATCTGCTGTGTAAACCGCGCGCAGTGTGTCATAATTTTAATGTAAATTTAAGACATTGATAATAATTATTTTTAAAAGAGTTTTAGAACTTTCACAAATTTTTTGGTGGTTATCCATTACGTTAATAAAATAAAATATACAGTGTTCAATTTTAACCAAAAAAAAATTTTTAATCAATTAGAAAAGACATACAGAAAAAACAAATCAACGAAAAAATATTTGGCTGCTACCGGGACTCGAACCACGGATCTCCTATCTATCCGGGGCAGGTGCGTTTACCACTTACGCAACAGAGGCCTCGTACATTTCCGTCAATATATCGACCTTATATATATTTTTTTGATTTAAAAAAAAACACTGAACTTTGTTCTGAAATTGTAGCTTCACAATAAGAATGTGTTCTTTAATTTTAAATTTATTTCTTTTACCTAGTGGTTTCAGCATTGTATTGTATTGTATTGTCAGTATTATTATTAAGATATGATCAATATAACTTCATTCCCTATTTATTAAATATTGAATAAATACATTTACTAAGTGAAGGATGAACGGTGCTTTGAATGTAATAATCTGTAATAGAAATATGTCTACCGAGGCAAAACTAGCGGTACATAATGGAGTTCTGGTACCGACACTAATGTATGGAAGTGAAGCCTGGAGCTGGCAGAAGAGGATCGAAAGTAGATTGAATGCAGTGGAGATGAGGTCCCTTAGACGTATGTGTGACAAATCCATGTATGATAGGGTAAAGAATGAAGATATCAGGAATGAATGTAAAGCTGATCGTAGCATAATACATAGAATAAAAATAGGGTCGCTCAGGTGGTTTGGGCATGTTGAGCGAATAAATGAGGAAAGAATGGCAAGAAAGATATACGACGCAAGTGTTGACGGCGCCAGAAAGAGAGGGCGACCACGGAAGACGTGGCATGACCAGATTAACCAGATACTGAAAGATGGTCCTGTTAGAAGCCTGAACAACCGTCGAGTTTGCATGCGAAGATGTATAAATTTAGACGATGCGAAAGTTGTATGTCAGGAGAGAGGAGTATGGCGCTCTATCCTCTCTGCCTACCCCCACGGGGAAACGGCGTGATGGCAAGTTAGTTAGTTAGTTAGTTACATATACTGTTATATTATAATAATAATAATAATAAATAAAAATGCTTAATGCGCGTAGAGTGCCACGACTAAAAAATTGACCTGCTTTCTGGCGCCATCTGTTCAGAACTATCTATACAGGGTTATTTGTAAAACATTGATAACCTCGCAGGACTATATTCCTGCCTTGATTCTGAGTCCAAAATGTTCAAGCTATCATGAACTATAATATCAATAGTAGGAGATATGCGACGTCAAAGTTTGCTTTTTTTTTTCAAAATTTCTGACTTATTTTTTGTAAACTTAACTATTAATATTAGGTCATGACAGCTGGAACATTTTCGACTCACAATTAAGACAGGAATATAGTTCTGCGAGGTTATTAATGTTTTCCAAATAACCCTGTATATATATATCTTTCACAAAATGGAGCTGTTTGTTCTTTGAATTGTGTGAGGAGTACGTACGCCGCCAGCACTGCATCGCAAATACGTCTACCTTCTTTTCATCTCAGACCCATACAAAAAGATTAACTATACAGGGTTCTTTGGAAAACATTAATAACCTCGCAGGACTATATTCCTACCTTGCTTACAGGTCATGACGTAATATGGAGATTTATGGAGATACGCAATAACAAAGTTTGCATTTTTTTTTCAATATTTCTGACTTATTGTTTGTAAAACGTTAAACTATCATTACAGTAACGTATATCGATAAGGCGTCTGATACACATGCTTCTTTAGTGGCACGTGAGCATGCGCAGTATCGACCTTGACAGTGGCATGCTTATTAGTGGCATGTGTGTACGCACATTGCTAGAAATGAGCATGCCACTGTCATTCACCATAGAGAAGGGGTATCTTTGGAGCATGTGTGAACAGGCTTGCTTATTTATGAGCATGCTAATGTCATTCGCGGGCTTCGCGGCTAGTATTATCGATGCGATCTTCTCAGTCCGCGACAGATAAAACAAATATGGCGCGTTGGGGAGATGATAAAACATTACTTTTCGTGACTTATTATAGGAATCACGAATGTCTGTGGAATACTCGGTCACCGTTGTGTAAAAATAATAAAGTGAGAAATAATGTTTACGAAACTTTATTAATAGGCATGAATGATTCAAATCTTACAATAAAAATTATATAAACTGAATTATTTAAATTATATCAAAAATGTGCGGATGGAAACTCGGGAACTTTTTTGATTTATTGGTTCACTTGAATTTTCTATTTCAGTTTGCAAAGTTTCCATTTTGAACAAGAGCGTCTCTATTCTATGACAAGAGCAAGCCACTAATAAGCATGTGTGTTTGATTGTTAGCTTTGGGCATGCTTATTTATGAGCATGCCACTAATAAGCATGCCAGTAATGAGCAATTGTGTACAGTTGTTAGGGCATGCTTATTAGTGGCATGCTAATTAGCATGCCACTATAGAAGCATGTGTATCTGTACCTTTACGAAAATTACAATTGTTTCAATACAAGTTAAAAATTTTTATAAAAACCCTGAAAAATTTCCAATTGGAATTCGAAGGTTTTTATTATTTTATATGATTTGTATAAAAGGGGAAGAAATATTCATATTCGATATAAGATAGTGTGATGATAGTCCAATGTTTTCCAATTGGAATTCGAAGGTTTTTAAGTTTTTATTTTATTCGACTTGTATTAAAGGGAATAAATTTTTCATATTCGATACAAGTTACTGTAATGATAGTCCAACGTTTTACAAAAATAAATCGGAAATATTGAAAAAATGCAAACTTTGATGTCACATATCTCCATAACTATTGATATTAGGTCATGGTTGCTTGAACATTTTCGACTCATAATGAAGGAAGGAGTATGGTCCTGCGAGGTTATTCATGTTTTCCAAATTACCATGTATAAGAGAGTTCATCGCATCTAAAAATAAAATCTGCCAAAACCAAGTCATTTATTAACCCCAGGGTTTATTTTTATTACTGGATGTTATGATATACCATTTGTGTCCGAGGTAGCTACCTGCACAGGTAGCATAAGACACGCCTAATGATCTGTAAATTATAGCAACACCGTTCATTTGTGAACGCGAACAAACAATCTTTCAATTAATCAATCAACCCTCTTAATGTTCCGAAAGCAAAGAGATATGTCAAAGAGATATATCTAACCTGTTTACAATTTCACCTACATAGAAGGTGTGTTGCCCGTCGTAAGACGGGTTCTCTTAAGGGGGGGGTCAGGTTAATTCGTACAAAAAAAGGCATGTTTTTGTGAATTTTTTGTGACGACACAGTTAAAATCTCTGTATTAACACCAATGGTACATTAAAGTATGACATTTGAAAAATATTGTGTAAAATTTTCAAGACGAAATATTAAAAAATACGGCAATGGCAGCAATTATTCGGACGTGTCTCGGAAAAAAGTAGAATTGCGGTGTCCATCATAACTTGGCGCTAGATCATCTGAAATCAAAAAATCAAAGTTCATTCGTTAGATAATAGATTTTTCCAGGTAACACTGGGAGGGTTTTTTGAAATTGAAATTTTTCAATTTTTTGGAACACTTTGAAGGGAAAAACGCGATTTTTTGTGAAAAATATCGACTAATTTGTTATTAAAAAATAAAAATTAATAACAAATTTTAAAAAAACTCTCCAGGGTTACCTCGTAAATTATGTACAGAAATAGTTTTCAAAATTTCAAAAGGATCGGTGCAGTAGTTTTGAAGTTATGATGGACACCGACTTTGAAAAGTGAGATGTGGGGAAAACGATTTAAAGTTTTGCACACTGTAAAATTCAAAATAAAACTCAACACTTATTTTATACTTACACATAATCGTCGATGCCATGTTCACACGGCGAAGAGCTTTCATCATCAGCATCTGTTTGTCCTTGTCTACGCAAACCTCTTCCAATACAATAGCACGTCCGGTAGTCCTCAGGTGAGCGCGTCTCTTAGCTGCCTGAGCAGGTATAGAAAATCAGTCTGAGTATTGCTCAAATGTTCATAATTTCGTCAATTTTGCTCCGATTGACTTGAAATTTTGACACAATATTCTTGCGATGTTATACATTCATTTAAAAAATTAAAAATAAAATGCAAAAAAAAAAAAGTTAAAACCTTACCCCCCCTTAATATGATGAAACAGTTTTATTACAATTATTTTTCATAAATAAACATAAGTTATGATAGAAAACAAAGTTTTTATTGTCATTGTAAAGAAATAAAAGATGTCAATGTGCATGATAATTATTTTCATAATATCGCTTTGAATATAGAAAAAGTCAAACGAAATACAGCTCGTGAGAGTCATAAAAGTACATACAATACAATTTATCTAACCGATTCTGAAAATTAGAATTCCGTTGAATATAGATACAGGGTGTAACAGAACAGTATTGTGGAAATGTGGACCAGCCACAATACTTTACAGGTGGATTCCCACCTTGATTATGAATCGTAAAAGTTCAAGCAACCATGACCTAATATCATCAGCCATGGAGTTATGTTTATTATTATTTTTTACAAAGCGTTGAAGTATCATTATTACACTATTACTATTATTTTAAAATTTTTATTAATATTGATTATTGATTTAAGAACTTTGAAATTGTTATATATGTGTTTGTGTATTCATTGTCGAATTTTTGTGGTATATTTTATTTTAAGTATTTAATAACTGTTCTCTTTCCTTTTCTTCTTTTTTTATTTATTATTTTAATTATTTCTCTTTTTTTTCCTTTTTCTCCTTTTTATATTTTCTCTCCATGTGTCTCAATATAACATATATGTAATTTGCAATCTATATGGCGGACCGGGTCTTGCAATTACGTCTGGTTACGCTGGAACAAACACATTATTATTATGATTATTATTACAGTAACTAACAGTAATCATATCACTAGACATTGTGTTATCGTATTAAAATACATTTTTAACCAATATGTAAATAACAATTATCACAATCTCACTAAAGAAGTATAATTTCTACCGCGCGTACACGAGTACACGATCCTCCAATTTTTCTCGCAATAAAACGAGAGTTCTACTCATGTTGCACATGCTCAATGGCATTATCATTCGTAAACCATATCAATAATATAGCAAACAAGGCTATGAAAACACTTGGCTTTGTTCTGCGCTCTTGTAATTCCTTCACAAATATTCAAACGGTCAAACTCCTTTATTGTTCTCTTGTTAGAAGTCAAATCGAATACAACTCATCTATCTGGTGTCCCTATTACAATGCTCATGTTCATACAATAGAAAGAATTCAACATAAATTTTTACGCTACATAAATTTCCGTCTCCATATCCCAATAGAAAATCTTAACTATACAAACTTATTATATTTTACCGGTTTATTGCCACTATCGGACAGGAGAGTTTTATCCGATCTGATTTTATTATATAAAATTGTAAACTCGCATTACCACAGCCCTGAAATTTTGTCCTTAATAATGTTCCATGTACCCAGTCGAACTACTCGAGTGACGACGCCTTTTTACTGTGACAATACTAGAACAAATGCTCACTACAACTCGCTAGTACCTAGAATACACAGGTTAGGTAACAATTATACAAACATAGCGGACGTGTTTGGTTCTGGCCTGTCACAGTATAGGGGCGCGATACTGAGAGCGCTTCATTCCGCCATAATGTAAATTATATACACTTTTTTTTTTTTGTTTTTCTCTCTGTTTATATTATTTTTGCAAATAACTGTTATATACCTACATATGTAAAAGCCTATTTAGGCGTAAATGAATGAATAAGTAAATAAATAAATAAATAAATATGGCTAGCTTTCCTGGGTATCGCCTGTTTACTCATCCGACTATCGTTTGCAGAATAAACTCTTAAATGGATAAATCCACTTGAAAATATGAACTAAAATGCGCGGAGAACAGCTTTTTAAGAGCAGTTAACCTTTTCTCCCACTGGCCTTATGAATTCCCTAGACACATTAAGGCGTAAGGCTCTGGGCAGGTACCTACCCTCGCTGCCGCTGTTCACTCGGGTGGTTTATTGCTCTGTTTTGTTGTGGTGTTGCCATATCAAAAGTTCAATCGATTTAAACCCAGTGTATAATTTTATTAACACATTTCAAGTACGCTCTTAATGCGTTAAGGTGAGTTCGTAATCACGCGGAAATAATAATTTTATCAACGCATAAAGCTACTGATACACATGCTTATTTGTGGCACGTGAGCACGCGCAGTATTGACCTTCTTTAGCCCTTGCTTATTAGTGGCATGTGTGCACGCGTATTGCTAGTAATGAGCATGCCACTGTCATTCACCATGAGAAGGGGTATCTTTGGAGCATGTGTGAACAGGCTTGCTTATTATGAGCATGCTTATGTCATTCGCGGGCTTCGCGGCTAGTATTGTCAATGCGATCTTCTCAGTCCGCGACAGATGAAACAAATATGGCGCGTTGGGGAGATGATAAAACATTACTTTTCGTTACTTATTATAGGAATCACGAATGTCTGTGGAATACTCGGTCACCGTTGTGTAAAAATAATATAGCGAGAAATAATGTTTATGAAACTTTATTAAAAGGCATGAATGATTCAAATCTTACAATAAAAATTATAAAAACTAAAATCAAAAATGTGCGGATGGAAACTCGGGAACTGTTTTGATTTATTGGTTCACTTGAATTTTCTATTTCAGTTTGCAAAGTTTCCATTTTGAACAAGAGCGTCTCTATTCTATGACAAGAGCATGCCACTAATAAGCATGTGTGTTTGATTGTTAGCTTTGAGCATGCTTATTTATGAGCATGCCACTAATAAGCATGCTAATAATGAGCAAGTGTGTACAATTGCTAGGCCATGCTTATTAGTGGTATGCTCATTAGCATGCCACTAATAAGCATGTGTATCTGTACCTTTATTTCAAGTACATTGTTAATTTAAGGCGGATTGATAATCGAGTGCATGGTAGGTAATCTGTAATCGAGCAAAACACTAAACTTCGTAGTCGTCTCTGTGTACTAAGCATAGATTTGAGGATATGTTGGTAATGACAATGCTATAAAAGCACGATTGGTTATGTTATAATCTGAAAGAAATTGTGTGAACGAGTTTGTGTAATTGAGAAGTATGTTTAGTAGAAACGGCAAGGCTGAGAATGATATCGAAAGGAGAGAGACTGCGGGAAACAAAGTTAATGGTGCTCTAAATGCAATTATGCCCAATAAGAATCTGTCAAAGGATGCAAGACTAGCGGTACATAATGGCGTTCTAGTGCCAACTCTGATGTATGGAAGTGAAGCCTGGAATTGGCAAAAGAGGAATGAAAGTAGACTGAATGCGGTGGAAATGCGGTCGCTAAGACGCTTGTGTGGAAAATCTTTGGTCGATAGAGTAAGGAATGAACAAATTAGACGTGAATGCAATGCTGGCTGTAGTGTGGTAGATAGAATAAAGAAAGGAGTGCTGAGATGGTTTGGTCATGTGGAACGTATGAACGAGGAAAGGACGGTTAAGAAAATATATGAGGCGAGTGTTGAAGGCAACAGAAAGGTTGAGGGCGTCCCCGAAAGACCTGGCATGACCAGATACAACAAGTGTTTGAGGATGGCCCCATTAAAAGCCGCAGCAATCGTAGAACTTGTATAAGAAGATATATGAATGTGACCAGTATAGAAGAGTGTGGCGTTCAATCCTCTCTGCCTACTTTTAGTTAGTTAGTTAGTTGAAAGAAATACACTCTCTCAGAAAACTGTAAAAGTATATGCGAGTTAATTTCCATTATATACAGGGTTATTTGTAAAACATTAATAACCTCGCAGGGCTATATTCCTATCTTGATTGTGAGTCGAAAATGTTCAAGCTATTATGACCTAATATCAATAGTTTAGGAGATATGCGACATCAAAGTTTGCATATTTTTCAATATTTCTGACTTAGTTTTTGTAAAACGTTGGACTATCATTACAGTAACTCATACCAATTACGAAAAATTCATTAGTTTCAATATAAGTTAAATAAAATGATAAAAACCCTGAATAAATTCCAATTGGAATATTTTCATTGGGTCATAATAGCTTGAACATTTTCGACTCACAATCAAGACAGGAATATAGTCCTGCGAGGTTATTAATGTTTTACAAATAACCCTGTATAAATAAAAAATGATGACCTACATATTGGCATTAATTATGGGAATTTATTAAAATTATTAAATGAAGACCTAAAAACGTGTTATACTTAAAATAATACCACGTTTATACGTTTATACGTATTATAAAACGTTGGACTATCATTACAGTAACTCATACCAATTACGAAAAATTCATTAGTTTCAATATAAGTTAAATAAAATGATAAAAACCCTGAATAAATTCCAATTGGAATATTTTCATTGGGTCATAATAGCTTGAACATTTTCGACTCACAATCAAGACAGGAATATAGTCCTGCGAGGTTATTAATGTTTTACAAATAACCCTGTATAAATAAAAAATGATGACCTACATATTGGCATTAATTATGGGAATTTATTAAAATTATTAAATGAAGACCTAAAAACGTGTTATACTTAAAATAATACCACGTTTATAGTATTATATAGGATGTACCACAGCTAGCAGCAGAAAAATGGCCGGTAGATTTCTGTCTACGTTATGAGTGCCTATATTATGAGAAAAGGTTCAAGCAAACATGACCTAATATCAATTTGCGCAGGCAGGCCGAAATCTACCGGCCGAATTTCTGCTGCTAGCTCTGGTACACCCGTATATTCCAACTTGTATATTTAACTCCGCCACAATTTATTTATTAATTTATTATTTTATTAATTTATTAATTTATTAATTTATTAATTTATTAATTTATTAATTTATTAATTTATTAATTTTTTTCATTTCTTCGTCCTTTCTTCCCTTCTTCCCCTTTTTTCCTTTCTTACTTTCCTTCCTTTTTCCTTTCTCCTTTCATTCCTTTCTTACTTTTTCCTTTCTTCCTTTCTTACTTTCTTCCTTTCTTCCTTCTTCCTTTCCCTCCTTTTCCTTTCTTCTTTCTTCCTTTCTTCCGTTTTTTCCTTTCTTCCTTTCTTCCTTTCTGTCCTTTTTCCTTTTCTTCCTTTTCTTCCTTTCCTTCCTTTTCCTCTCCTTTC
The DNA here is from genome assembly GCA_016648135.1 of Agrypnia vestita. NCBI lineage: Eukaryota > Metazoa > Arthropoda > Insecta > Trichoptera > Phryganeidae > Agrypnia > Agrypnia vestita. The sequence goes on along the minus strand of JADDOH010007948.1, from coordinate 35,344 downwards.
TATTCCATTTCTTCTTTTGTTCCTTTCTTCCTTTCTTCCTTTTTTTCCTTTATTCCTTTCTTCCTGCTTTCCCTCCCCCTCCCTTCCTTCCTTCTTCTTTATTTATTTTTCATCTATTTTTTTATTTTGTTTAATTTATTTATTTATTAAGAGCAAGAATTATCGGAATCGAACATATTGACTTGGGCCCTAACATATTTCGCATAGATAAATTTTCATAAATAGTTCTAATTAACACATTAATACGAGAATTATTTGAGCGTAGCAAATAAATAATTCAAATAAATAAGTATTTTAGATTAATTCGCTGAAATTATAGTCAAGCATAGCTTTTTCGATTGTACGGAATATAGTCCTGTTTGGACCTGCTGGTTCAGTTACCGTTATTTGTATTTTTGCTGCTTAAAAACATTTCCGAAAGGTGGTTTTTGAAAGCTAAGCGTGTTTCTGGACGATTAAGGACGTTTAGAAAACACGTTATTTATAATCATACAAAATTTGCTGTAATGACTCGGGTTCGGCACGATTAGTTATAATCCAATAGAAAAATATTGTTAATTATAATAAATTTATGAATAAATATGTTTTCAGGATAAATACATTTACAAATAATGAATACGCATGTTTCACTACTTATTTCACGTCTTAGAGTAGGCTTTGATTTCTCTCAGTTCAGAGATGATTCACGCGAGCCTCTTTTTAAATTTGACTAGGATCGGCGAGCCGATTGCTAAATTATGAAAAAATTAATGTAACCTCAAATCCAACCAGTACTATTTCATCTCTTGGTATTTAGAAAACACCGTAGAAGATAAAGTCGTGTATTCACTAGGGGACAAATTGTCCCTCAACAGCACGCGCGGCATAGAGTCTACGTGACGTTGCAACGTCGTGCACTGTTCCGTGACCTCGCGCACAACATAGCGCGGCATTTCTACGTGCCGTGGCAACGTTGCCATGCGCACGGTACCCGAGCGTACTCACTGCAACATTCCGCGGAGCGTCAGTACCACGTGGTATGTTTACAAGTGAATACGCATGCGCTGTATCTGTCAAGATGACAATGCGGGGAAACGAAATCGTTCTTGAACTCATCGAGCTGTATCGATCGAAGATCGCATAGAATGTCCGTCCTTCTTTCTCTTTGCAGTAAACAATTTCGCATTCTCCCATTTTTTGTCCTCTTACTTTTCGATAAACTCATTAACATAAACAGATACGCGGCTATCATCATAACCTCATAGGGCGATATATGTCTGGAAAACAATAATTATTTGGAAAAAGGACCATGTTTTTAATAATATTCAATTTACTACAGTAAAACCTCGTTAATTTGAAATTGCGACCCAAAAAAACATTTCGAATTGCGCTGAACCCCGTTTTCGCCAAATGAGATACCGCAGCTGTCATCGTAACCTCATGACATTTCCGCGACAAGATATGCGAGTCCCGGTGTGTACACGTCAAATGACCGCGTCATTGTCCCCGAAACATGAGCGTAGATGTTGATGCCACATGCCGAGCGGAATGTTTCGCGATTTGTCCCCTAGTGAATACATGGCTTAAGACTAAATTGTCTAATGTGTAAGATACAGCAATCTCAGAGATCGAGTCTCGAGTCGATTAAAAATCTCTTCCATGATGTACCGTATACTATTAATCTGTTAATAATTTAAACATATCTTAAAAATTATGCACCTAAAAATCTAGACGTTCGCATATTTGACGAATTCATGCATAAACATTGTGAATACGCCTTTAACAATCAATTTTACATTAAATTAATCTGAAATAGATAAATAAACAACGCCTTCATACTTTCACCTGAGGCTGAGACAAATTCACAATCATTGACCAGATAAGAAATGATACGGTTATAGATAAAATTTTAAAAAGAAAGGGGCCGTCAATCGATATTTCTCAGCGCCTATCGTAAAAATTTTACGATTGAAATTCTCCCAAATGTTTGAATGCGTAATATCCAAATGACATAATTTATGAATTTCGTGAATATTTTTTTCCGCGGGTTCAACAAACGGGTTCGAAAAATGTTTTTCTGCGAATAAGAGATTCAAAAACTCGTTTCCAAATGCTTATTTATGTATTATGTATCAACTTTTATATACCAATTCAAATCTTTGAGTGTAACATGGCCTTACAACGGTTAACCGGTTGACTTTATTTTTAAAATGCAGCTTTTTTCCTTTGATATTTTGAAAAATAAAATTTGTTTTTAAAAATTCTCAAAATTAATGACACCTTGGAATCGACTGCTAATGGGATATAGGTCCGACGATGAACGAAGGAAAGACCAAGACAAAAGAGAAACCTCATGTATCCATTTTAAGCACTCCTACAAAGTGCCTTTGAGTGAACGAAATCTTCTTGCCAGTGCCGGATTAATAAATTTTTAATTTTGCCAACCAATGATTTTAATAAACCAATTCAAACATTAATTATTATTATTAATTCTATTGATTAAATATTTTTAAAAAAAGTACCTAAGTATCTATACCTATAAAACTCTGACAATGTCTGTCTGTCTGTTCTCTAAACAAATCCACACCGTTCGATTCGATTCAAATTTTGCCTACTTATGCTTTAGGACCCGTCGGGTAACATCACCAATCGGACTCAAAATTTAGAAACTCATTCTTTAGGACTCGGCGGGTAACATAGGCAACATTTTCTTCCTATTCTCGTACCCCTTCTCCTCCTTCTGATATAGTTTCTGTGCAAATCTGTACCGTTTGACCGATCGGACTCAAAATTTGGAAACTTATTCTTTAGGACTCGGCGGGTAATATATGCGACATTTCCCCCCTATTCATATAACCCTTCCCCTCCGCTTATATATTTTCGATGCAAATCAATACCATTCGAATCGAACCTTTGTTAACCTCAACATAACCCGTGCAAAAATACAAAAAATATTACCATTTATACGGAATACGAATCTGGAATTTCTCCAATCAAAAACTCAGTATGCAGTGCGCGGTTTTTCCATTGTCAGTTTCAAAAATAACCAAATCGTATAATTCTTTTTAGAAACTAGATGAACTTATAGATTATTTTAAAATTCATTTAGATATTATTTAATGCATAGAAATATTATATGTGCATTATTTAACATTAAGTTCGCGAAATACTCGCCAGCTTTCCATCTTTTTTCGAACTGGCACAGCATGACAAATCATCTTTGATTGCTGACCCCTCCCTTCTCCACCATTTGGCACTCTACGACCGACAGATCCGTATTTTAGACGTTACAATGTACCTATCGATGCTAGTCGTAGGTATTTAGAAGAGTTGCAGATAGATTTTTTTTGCTTGTACTACGGTGTATTAAGTAAAGACTATTATGTTTAACTGGTGTACATTATGTATTTAGCATGTGTGTATATAGCTTTTTATGCACATTTTAATTCTCTAACCATATTAAAGAATCGTATGATGAAAAATGTTGATTAAATTTCAAATTCAAAAAGTCGTGATAAATGTCAAATAATCATAATAATAATAAGTTTATTCCAACGTAACCAAGTTACATAAAAATTATACATGTGATGCAGAAGAAGAGAATCATATACAGGGTTATTTGTAAAACATTAATAACCTCGCAGGGCTATATTTCTGCCTTGATTACGAGTCGAAAATGTTCAAGCTATTATGACCTAATATCAATAGTTTAGGAGATATGCGACATCAAAGTTTGCATTTTTTTTCAATATTTCTGACTTATTTTTTGTAAAACGTTGGACTATCATTACAGTAACTGATATCGAATATGAAAAATTCATTATCTTTAATACAAGTCAAATAAAAAAAATAAAAGCCTTCGAATTCCAATTTGAAAACGTTCATTTTTTCAGGGTTTTTATCATTTTATTTAACTTGTATTGAAACGAATGAATTTTTCGTAATCGATATAAGTTACTGTATTGATAGTCTAACGTTTTACAAAAAAATAAGTCATAAATATTGCAAAAAAATGCGAACTTTGATGTCGCATAGCTATTATGACCTGATATCACTATTGATATTAGGTCATAATAGCTTGAAAATTTTTGACTCATAATCAAGGCAGGAATATAGCCCTGCGAGGTTATTAATGTTTTACAAATAACCCTGTAAAGAGAAAGAGAAATAATAAATAAATAAATAATACTAATAAAAAAAATTTACATACATTAAAAATATGACAAAGAAGGAATGATAACATATGTGTTAGAGCGCCATCTAGCGTATAGCACTCGAAAGATGTATATGGTTATAGGAGGGCGCCATCTACCTCCCTTGAAATAATATTTAATTGTCAGAAGCAATAAAGGCACGAGAGTAAAAACATCTTATCTAAACATCTCATTTGTGACTAATTGTGACAAGGGAAAATATCTCCCTTAGATCCGAGCAAGGGATCAATCTGGGAATCATTTGTGACTAGTTGTGACAAGGGGAAATATTCTTCTTCTTCTTCTTCTTCTTCTTCTGCTTCATCTAGGACTGCGTCCTGTCATTGCTCGGAGCCTGTTCCTGGGATACAGATGTCCAGCTATCTCGCCATCTTTTATGCGGTCTTCCTGGGAGTCTGGTACCAGACGGCAGCTTGTTCGCTGCTATGCTCACTACTCTCTCAGTACAAGCTCTCTCCACATGATCTCTCCAGTAACGTCTTCTAGATCTTCCCCATCGGACAATATCCTCGACGTCACAGGTCCTTCGTATTTCGGAATTCCTCACTCGGTCTCGGATTGTCAGTCCCGCAATGGGTCGGAGAGTCTTCATCTCAGTTATTCTTAGGAGATTTTTTGTTCTGGTAGTGTCAGCCCTTGTCTCGATACCGTACGTCATGATTGGGCGGACACAGGTCTTGTATATCTTCACTTTGCTCTCCTTGAGCATATGTTCGTTTCTCCAGACAGCATTTCTCAAGCATCCAGCAATAGTTGCGGCTTTGTTTGCTTGCTCTCTTACTTCTTCGTAGAGGTCGTTACTGCTGGATATCTCGATACCCAAGTACTTGAAGCTCGTTACTATTCCCTTCAGTGAATTATTTAGTTATAAAGAGTTACAAGAAAAGAACAATATTTCTCTTCAGATCTGAAGATCATTGTGATAAAGGAGAAACATCTCCTTGATTTATAGCGACTCAGACCATACTCGATCGAGGACTTAACAATCATCAATCTAATATTTGTTAATTCAATTATTTTTGCTGTCAACTATCATTCCTAATCCACCGAGAACAACAGTCAGAGTAAAAAAAAACTAACCCATAAAAACCATGTTTTTATTATACTACCTTTCTCATTTGTATTTTTTCCAGTTTGATATTCTATCAACATTCCTCTTGCTTTAAGTTCACGTGGAAAATCTATTCCATGTATATTATTATCCTTAAAACTTATATAATATTGAAAAATTGAAAAGAATATGAAAAAATTGAATGAAAAAAATAATTGGTACAGGGGGGCACAGCTCGGACTATCGGACCCATGGTTCGAGTCAGACTAGTTGAAACGGATTTCGCGCATCGGGCTCCTTTCTCATTTGTATGGTTTCCAATTTGAAAAAACCTTTAAAATTTTGAAATATCCAAAATAGTACTATAATTAATTATTTGAATTAAAATTTGTTATATCATTTTTATCGTCGCCACGAGTCTGCCTGCAGAGTTTCGGCTCGATTGGATCGCGGGAAAAGGGTTATAAATCGATCCAAAGCTTTTTCAGCAGACAAGCAGACGCTACGAGAAAGAATAAGAATATATTGCTTTAAGCATCGCGGGAGGACAATACTGCACCGCCAGATAAAAATCTATGCAGGTACATAACTATGCTTCAATTCCTTTATTAGTCCATGGGCATAGAAACAAAATACCTGGGTGTGATCATTGATCAACACCTCAAGTGGAATAGAAACATCATCGAACTAGTAAAAAGAATAAGCAAATGTATCTACATATTCGTTAGATTAAGAAATATTTTAAGTACAAAAATTATTAAAAACGTTTATTACGTCATTGTTCACTCTCTATTCATATACGGTGTTATCGGATGGGGAGGTTGTTATAAGAAAAACATAAACTCAGTAAAAATATCACAAAGGATTATCATTAAAGTAATACTGAAAAAAAAATCTACATTTCCAACAAAAGATCTCTTTAAATTGTTTCCAATACCAAACGTAGATGATATTTTCAAGCAAGTTTCCATATTAAAAATATGTAAAGAAAAAAACCTTACAGAAAACCAGGAATATTTCAAACTTGTGAGAAATGGAAACCAATTCATAATGTTTAAATGTAAAACAACCCAAATGAGCATCACTATATGTATAAAGCCATTAATTACTATAATAACTTACCTGTCGAGATACGATGCGTCAGTAACCTCTCAGAGCAAATCAAAAAAATTAAAATTTTCTTAAAATCAAACTTAAATTCATAAATCATTTAAACTTATAGCTTTTTTCAAAATAACTCCTATACTTTGATTATCAATTTACCTTTTTACTGTATTAATAAATAACTTGTATGCACTATGTACCTATATATTATAACAAGGAATAAGAACTGTGGCTCCCTCATCAGACTCAAGAGCTTCTCTTCACTGATTTGGTCTACATGACTACTAAGTATTTAAAAAAATGTTTAATCTGATATATTATATATAATAACTATATTTGTACCATAAATTTAATAAAAAAAATTTAAAAAAATAGTTCTCACTGTCAGTTATTTATTATCAACATTTTGAAGCGCAGATTAAACGCGTCCATAAATCTGTTTGTGAAGAATGTACGGAACAAAGGACAGCCGCTGGTCTGCGAATGCCAATCTTTATAATTAAAAGAGCACCCGCTCAGTAAAAATAAATAAGTACAAAAAAGAACTAACGTAATTCTGTCCTACGACAGGGGATACTATAACCGCATTTAACCCTTTTGTCACGCAACAACACAACTCTCCCGAGCCTATCAAACCCTTCCTAAATACAAAAAATATTGCGCATAGAAAGTAAAACATTATTAAAAAATATTGCACATAGAAAGTAAAACATTATTAAAAAATATTGCACACGGAAAGTGAACTAGTAAAAAACTACCAAGTTGTAGGAAATGCTACTGAAAATTATTGTTTTTGGAAGCGTTTGAAAAGTATACAGACTAATATTCCTAGCAAACCCTGGTTTAGTAATAAAAAACTCTCCAAAAGAGCTATTTGCGTAATCTCTAGAATGAGAATTGGCCATTGTCTAGTAGCTGCTCATTTGTTCAGAATGAACATAGTGGAAAGTCCAATCTGCGAGTGTGGTTCGGGGGAGGAGACCCTTGATCACGTGTTTTTTGCCTGCCCATTGCCGAACTATAATGCCTTTTACAATGAGCTGATCGAGGCTAAATTCCAACTCCCAACCAATATCTGTCATCTTCATTCGCCTAATCTGATAGCGATAATATCAAAATTCTTGTCAGTATAATGACATAAATATATGATTAATTATACCCTTTCATTTATCATTTCAAAATGGCACAAATCGCTCTTTAAGGGCGGATTGCTTTATTTTAAGAAGAAGAAGAAGAAATTCTATCTGATGAAAGCCCATAATGCCATCAGTAAAACATTTTTGGAACGAAGTTCCTTGACGCGGCTTGCGGTAGGAGTTGACTGGTAGATATCGTAACGTCAGGAAAGGTTGCATGGAGGTTTTGCTAGTCATATTTTGGTGATTACTTTTTTTTAAAATTTCTTTTGCCGTTGGCCCCGAACTCACGACGCGCAAACGCGTGTGCTTATCTTATTATTACAAAAAAACCAATAATTACCGTGAAACAATATAATCAGATTTAAAACAGTATTTTTTTTTATAATTTTTAATTCACTACTTTGCATCTTATTTTTAATAAATCAATATTTTTCCCGATTCCCGATTTGATACCTTAATATACGTCATTTGCATTGACAAAAATGATAGTATAAAAAAATATACAGAGAGAGAAAGAGAAAGACAAAGAGAGAGAGAGATATAGTTTGTACACTAATTTGTACATTATATCTTCCCTTCTACTCCCGTCCCACATTCCCCTCCACCCTCTCCATTCGCTATTAATGTATGTTAAAGTAAATTTTTAAATTCAGTGGAAAATTTTTAAGATTGTTTTAAAATAAATAAATAAACACACAAATACACACACTCACACAAACTCACTATTGGACATGTTTTTTCTTATTTTTTTATCGATTGTATATATGTGTCTTCTTGTAATTGGCCCAAAACTCTGTACATCAATTATTGTTTTTTTTCAAGATTGATTAATTATATGGCTGTAAGAAAGCCAATAAATGAAAATAAAATAAAAATAAAATATAGATAGAGAGAGAGATAGAGAAAGAGAGAGAGAGAGAGAGAGAGAGAGAGAGAGAGAGAGAGAGAGAGAGAGAGAGAGAGAGAGAGAGTAATGGAAGAGGCATAACGCTTAACGCTTAATGTTAGTTAACTTAACCACTACCAGATTTACGGACTACCGGTTTCGAGACGTACCCGTCGCTTCGTCAGGACCAACACTACACTACTATATTCACAACACTATACACCCCAACGATAGTATTGTCAAACTATCATCACTATTGTTCATATGCATGTTTATCTTGTCAGAGACAAGCATGCACTGATTTGAACCATTGAACTACTGAACAATTCAGGAATCTAACGAGATAAAGGGCTATACGGATTCGGAAATTAATTTGATTATTAATGAGAGGTACTCTATTATTCTTTAAATATTAATAATATTAATAATAGATCAGAAATATTGGAAAAAAAAATCAACACTTGTCAGGAATATTTTCAAGAACAATTTGTATTCAAAATTGAATGAAAAAGACTCTTCTGTATAGGCAAATTAAACCATTGTCCGGCAGCCATGATTCCAGTCATCTGTCTCTCCTCTTTCTGCTGGACGTCTCATTAGCGCGGCAGAGCGGTGCCATCGGCGATATTGTCAGCGCTACAGAACCAAAGTAGGCATAGCATTACAAGCTGTGTTGTTGTACTGTACATAGGGTGTGTCACTTTGTGTGGCGGAAAAAAAAAGTTTTTTATTTTTAAACTTAATAGTTATCAAAAGTTGCATTGCATTTATAACTACACAAAAAGCAAAAAAAGTTGCAATTCAAGTATACTTTTGGCTGGTTCTAACTGGCCAAATATTCTGAAAATGTTGGTTTTTAGTGATTTTTCAGAGGTAGTAAAAGTGCTGTTTTCTTCTACATAATTTTTATCAGATTACTTAATTTCTTTAATATATATATAGATAATATACTAAAACAAAAATTTACTGCAAATTTCAAGCTGAATTATTTAAAAAAAAAATTATAAAACATACAAAATTTTCCAAAAAGAGTATCTTTAAAGACAGCTAAAGTTATTTTTTAGAATTAAACATTGGCATAATTTTCCTGGAATTCTGCTTGGCTGCAATAAAACCTTCTCTAACTGTTTACCCTATGACAGAACCTGCAGCTACAGTCGTCAATTTAAAGCATCCACACATTTCCCTGCCACACAGTAGATTTCTTTCTACTGACTGTGTGTGGCAGGGACTTGGGAAAATCGAATATTTGGACATTTCGTTCGACAAAAACTGTCCTCAGCTTTTCACTTTATAAGTACATAGCTCAAAAGCGGTAGTTCAGTCAGTATAAGTTTCTCATCCTGCCAGGAAATCATGTCGTAATAATGATCGCTCTCAAAATTGATTTATGGTATCACAAAAGATCTCGACAATGATTTTTGCGAGGCACGAGCTTTCAAAACTCTCGTATACCCTATTCTATTACAATTTTGTTGTCATTTTCAATATTTGATGCCTCCCTGATGTCACTCAGTGTAGCCGAAGCAGTAGCAACGCCTGCTCTGTGCGATACGCCATAACGATCACATACTTCAGCCAACTTTTCGAATTTTTTTGTACTTTCTCAATTTTCTTTCCTTTAACTATGTTTCCAATGCCTATGCATCTGAAGGTTCTTTGGTCTTCAAGAAATGGGTGGTCTTTAATCGGAACAGTTTTATTTTTTCCACATTTACAAGAAAAATAATTTTTGCATTTGCACGCAGCAATGTCAAAAAGAATTCTTGATTTAGTTATAAAGTTTTCTCTTTTATCTAAATACGATTGACTTTTTGGTTCTTTGTTGGATTATTTCGATAGTAGCCTATACTGTTTGCAATATGATAATAGAAGCTGGCTCACAATGCTTGCATTTTTCCAAACTTCAAGAACGGTTCGAGACACCTGAGAAGTGATGACTTTTGCTTGTGGTTCTAAACTACTTGACTGTTTCATTTCATGACGCGCCCACTCATAATGTAAATAGTTAAACATACCCATAAGTTGGTAACATAGTAGTTTTGAATTTTTCGGTATATTTCTCATAAATACGCAATTTCGTACGACCTCTGGTTTCTTTTGAACTTGACGGATTCGATGCCATTGTGATTCGTTTCATGAATGAATTTTACACTTAAATTTATTACGTATACTATGTAGAAACTTTACGACGGTTGAAAACAAGTAATCTAACAAATACAACCGTTCGGTATGGAGTCTGATCTAATGAGGTACGCATAATGGGAGCGCGACCCGAAACAAGCCGAAATTGCCCGAACGGGGGTAGGTATTTAAGCTAACAGATTATCAAAATGAACTTAAATATGGTGTTTTCCTTATGCTGGCTGTATTATTATTAGAAAAAAGCATTTAAATACTAAGACAATTGGTGAATACAAAAAATATATCGTTCTGATTGGAACGTTATTTTGCAACTTTTTCTATATTTCAAGGCCTTTTAGCTAACCAAAAGTACCAGTATTAAGGAAAACTGTAAATACAGCATTTAATAACATATAAAAATGCAACTTTTGAGAACTATTAAATTTGAAAAATCGAAAGTTGAAAAAAGTGACACACCCTACTACGTACAGCGTTTCATTTATAGCATTTTGCGCATTCTTATCCCTTTGTCATCTAAACGAATTCACGTGGATGCAAAAAATATTTTTATATTATTGTGAAAATTTCTTGTAACAAAGAACATATTCGGTTTCAGAAATATCGAATCAAATCGACATCCGGTTAAGTATTATTTTTGTATGTTGTAAATACGCATATATATATTTTAAATTTGTTAAAAATGTTTTTAAATAAGTATATCTACTATTCAAAACTTAAATTCGTAGAGTTTATATATTTTTTTATTTATTTTTTATAAATTATATATAAGCCATATAAATAATTTAATAAATGAATAAATTAATTTTAATTTATAGATTTATGAATTTATCAATTTGTTAATTTATTCATTTAATAAATTTATAAATTAATAATTTATTAATTTATCAATTTTTTATTTTTAATAATTTATTAATTTATTATTTTAATAATTAATTATTTAATTATTTCATTCATTCATTTATTTATTTATTAATTTATTATTTTATTTATTTATTTATTTATTTATTTACTTATTTATTTATTTATTTATTTATTAGTATTTATTTAACTTTATTTATTTTTTATTGGATTTATTCTTTCCTTTTTTCTTCTTTCTTTCCTTTCTTTCTTTCTTTCTTTTTTCTTCTTTCTTTCTTTCTTTCTATTCTTTCTTTCTTCTCTTTCTTTCTTGTCGTTTCTTTATTTTCTTTCTTTCTTTCTTCTTTCTTTCTTCTTCCTTTCTTTCTTTCTTCTTCCGTTCTTTCTTTTTCTCTCTCTTCTTTTCTTTCTTTGCTTTCTTTCTTCTTTCCTTCTTTCATTTCTTCTTTCGCTTTCTTTCCTTTCTTTCTTCTTTCTTTCCTTTCTTTCTTATCTTTCTTTCTTCTTTTCTTTCTTTCTTTCTTTCTTTGCTTTCTGTCTTTGCTTTCCTTTCTTTGTTTCTTTCTTTCTTTCTTTCTATTTCTTGACCTTGTCTCTTCCTTCTTGTTTTCTTCCTTTACCTAATGAAGAAAAGAAATAGTAATGAGTAATAACATAATGAAACTAATACTATAACTAACTCACCGATACTCGAGATACCAAATAAATTTGAGGCCGAAGCCTCGTATGCATGCATCAATATTTACGAACTCTGGCAAAAAACCTACCCAGCCCAATAAATGCTAAACTGCCGTACATAAGCACAAACACGTACCCCGCCATACTAACTCTGGAGCTCAAGATCATTCTTAGATATAACACGCCATCAAAGTTAGGTTTATAATACCATAACGACGATATAGAATCCATTACGTCACTCCACAAAAGAAGACAAAAACATCTTCATAATTGATTTTGGTTTTCGGAATCATTTTGTAACAAAACAATAAAAGATTCCTATTACATTTAATGTTACAATGTTTCACTATTCTAATTGGTGTATTATGCAGTAATGTGCAAATATCGGACACTCCTTAGAAAAGGTGCGTCGTCTATTTAAAGAATATACTAACGAAATAATAATGTTTCCGTTTCTTGAACCAGCTTTGACACCTTCTACTATTTTTATTGTTGTTTTTATACCTATATTTTTTAATGAAAATACATTTAAAAAAAACTGTTATAAACTTGCTAATTCACTACATTATTATTCGCCATTTAAAATAAATTATAAGAATCAATTAGAAGATATACAGAAAATATTCATCTATAGAAAAAATATTTGTTTACCGGGAAACATACCCGGAAATTCTGCAATCCGAATAAACCGATTTCGCCATAAGACTTATATCTAAGATTTATATCTTATATTTACATCTAAGATTTCTAAAAATCTGAAAAAATAATATTTATTCTTTTATAAATTAATTAATTCTCCATCATTCAAATATTTTTTCGTTGAACAAATTTTTTTAGTAGGTTCTTTTGTTTATTTTCCAATATTTTACCGGAATCAAAAACCAACAAATTTATAAACAGACCTCAGAATATTCTGTATTAAATTTTGATGTAAATATTTCTAAATTCAACAAGTGCATAATTAAAATGGATTTTCTACAGGGTTTTTATCATTTTATTTAACTTTTATTAAAACATAAATCAACGTTTTGTAAAAAGAAGTCAGATATATTGAAAAAAATGCAAATTATGAAATTGCATAACTCCATAACGATTTGTATTAGGGCATGGCTGCTTCAGCATTTTCGACTCATAATTAATGTCATACTATAGTCCTGCTTATGTTTTCCAAATAACCCTGTTTATAAATTAAAAATGTAAGTTTGTGGAAATAAGATTTAAAAATAATACTCAAATAAAACGCCAACCCTTTAATGCTGCAGCTCCATGCAGAGATGATGCTGATATTGAAACCGGTAAAAATGCCCGACGCTCGGGGTACACGTTTGGTATATTTATCTTGGTAGATTTGTTGAAAAAAACACAATGTATTTAAAATGGGATTTTAAAATTCAAACATAAATATTTGATGACAAGATTCGGTCTTAGGTTACCTGTCGATTACAAAGGCGACACTAAGTATTATTCGACAGATAATTCTGTGCAGTGTTTCAAACCCACGTATTTTTTATTATATAAAATTCAAAAATTAAAATAAGTCTTGTTTATCGTCCCAAAAAAAACGATTTTTCAAGAATTTTTTCTGAGAAGACTTTTAAATTTATTAATGTGAAAATTTGTACACATATTATGACTACTTTTATCTGTATTTAAACATTTTTGTATTTGTAAAATAATAATTTTGAAAGCTGCTATAACTGATCTCCAGGAGCTCCTCTCAAAAAAGGCATCTTGCGATGACAACGATATCTCAGGACTGGATCATCTAAAATGAAAAAACCAAACGGATTTCGTCAAAGTAATGTATTATCTTTTAATTAATCGAAGAAATAAGCAAAGTATTTTTTTTTACAAAATGGCTACTTCTCAAAAAAAAACGATTTTGACCAAAATTTTGGACTTAAATTGTTTATAAAAAAAATAAAATTTATTGTCGAGAAAAAACCTTCAATGAATTACTAAAAAATATACTTAAAAAGCTTGTGTTAAAATTTGAGACCGATCGGTTGAGACGATTTCCGAGAAATCTTTGTCACCGATCTTAAAGACAATTTTGAGAAAAACGGCTTTAAAGTTTCAAAAGCGCTTTACATAGAGTAAAAAACTTTTTTTTTCAACTTAATCGAGTCGTCGAATACATTAGAAGGGAGCATTTAGAATGGATAGATAAATAAAAGGTACAACGTTTACAACAGGTAGGTAAAAATAAAAGGGACTGCTCTCTAGATGAACGCCTCGCGAAAGCTTACAAATATGCGCGTAACTTTGAAAATAATCGCCGGATTGACTTGAAACTTTTTGTGTGTTAACTTAAATATGTGTACATTACGAAATTAAAATAAAAAAAAAACGATTTTTTGAAAATTCTAACTGTATATAACCCCTTAAGTCGTGAGCAATATTATTGTCACGAACGTTATTTTTCCTTCCTTCCTTTTCTTTCTAGAAAGATCTTACTAGGAACACAGTTTTTGCTCCAGAAATAATCACAAATGCAAATATTCGTTATATGCAATGCAACAAAAGTGCATTACTATGTGAGCTCGGTCTTTGTCGGGCCGACTCGGGAGCTTTTAACATTGTCGTTAAAACGTATCAATTTGGTTTGACTGTTTTCATTTCATTGATTGCCAACGAGGGCACACCACGCGCCTCTATGTGCGTACAGTATGAGGCGATATAAATTTTACATACTTTATGTGTTATGTTTATCAGTGATGGTAAACATTTTGATCTCGGCGCGTCAAAAATACAGAAAACTTAACAAGACTCAACTGGCGTGTCACACCCAGAGTTGTCAAAGCTCAACTGGTCAACTGCTTCAACAAGAGTGGCGCGGCGGGATACGTATTTATACTTTGATTGATTGTTTGGCGTTTTTCGGGCAGAATAAAGTTGTTTACCATAACGCTTATAAATTTCAGTACGTCAGGTGTCAGCCACAATCACGTTTTGTTTTGGTAATTCTGGTATCGGTGGAGTCTGGCGTTTCACCACGCGTGTCAAAGGTTCATGTAGCGACATACTCATGTCATATCTGATGTACGCTGATGTACATCTGAAAAAACATAATATATTTTGATGGCACAAACGCACAAAACATATGGTACTGTCAAAGCTGCGCAAAAAAAATATTTCTGAACGTGTAAATTGATCACTTAAACCGGCTGAATACAAACCTTAACGATTAATGTTAGGATGAGCTTAACTCCTATGTGTCGGTGATGTAACGTAGGTCTATATGTCAAAGAAAATATGAAATATCTACTTATTTACGAAAACTAAAACTTCATATTTTTTGTAATCATCGAATAGATATTTTCACATCAAAATGACTAAATTAAACTGTTACGAATGTACGGATTTTTTAATTAAAAAATATTTATTAATTACTCTTGTATTTTCAGTCAGTGTGTAAAAAAGAGCAGAATATTGCACATCGCAGTTAAATCGAGCAAGAAAGAGCACGACACTACAACACATTTCATGTAGGACAGAGATGGCGATTGCTTGGGTTTCGGTGAAAGCGAAAACAACATCGAAAGAGTACAGTAGATTCGCGTAACACGTGTTAGACAAAGACGGAGTGCAGGAGACCTAGCGACCACGTCGTTGAATTCAGTTGGTAATGATGCGTTAGCGGAAGCGCACGCAAATTCGATATGCCTTGATTTTATAATAATTTACTAAAATAATGCAAATATGTATGTTTAACTTACATAATTACATAAAGGGACCATTAAAAAGTCTTATCTGTATCGTATATATGTATATTTTATAACATATTAAAAACTACGCCGATTTTTAATCAGGTAACGCTGTGTTACACCACCGTTCCCGAAGGTATTTTTTAGCACAGTCTTTTAAGAGTTAATAAAACAACTAATGCTTCTACATTCACCTGTTGAGACACTTGACCCAAACACGATGTCATGAGTGTCATGGCGTGAGTCATGTTACAGAGATGTGCGAGAATTAATGTGACGATCAGCCCAAACATCTTCAGCGCCGAGGGCCGTGTCTGGGCCCCTCCCTCCAGAAAGTCCCGCCCTGATGTGATGACTTGAAGTTCCGCCACATATATTTAACATTCCGATTATTATATTTTTTAAGAAGGCGCGCAACTTAAACACAGGATGAAAATATTACAAGTGATAATCTCCATGTATTAAATGTATTATATATTTTATAGTGGCTCCGATGTGTAATCATAAATCAAAACCATTCCAGGCGTAAATGAGTACATTCATTACATTTTATGTTCTTTATATATTATTTGATACAATTATATATTATTTTGTTGAAATCGATATAAATATAAACAATGTTTTTCTTAAATCAACTCTTTATATGAATAAACGTTTTAAATTTGAAAATCATTGAAAAACGTAAAAACTTCTTTTAAATTTAAAGATTATAACTAAATTATTATTGAACAATTTTTAATTATTTTAGTACACTTTTGTCGCCATAATACTAGCGTTATACTCATAAGAAAACATATTCTGTGTACATATAAATAATAATCAGTAACTATTGATGGTTTCTAAGACACTGAAAACGAATTTTTTGGTCGTGACCTGTCGATGAATGCTTATATTTTCTCAATTATTGTAAATAATGTTCAGTTTATTACTTTTGTACAGGAAAAAAAGTTCCAAGTTATTGTCCTTCAGCACTGTAGTCTAGCATACACATTCTGATATAAATAAATAACAAAAACCCACATTTTCAAGAAAAAACACCATATTATGCATTTGCAGTGAATGTCCAGCCTTAAGAACTAAGAATTTGAATGTGAATCAATTTCATTAACATTGAGAAAACTATCAAGTTTTTAACAACCTTATTAATCAATTAGAAAATACATAGAGAAAAATCAAATTCACATAAAAATATTTTAAATCTCCACCCTATCCGGGAATGGCTGGGTATCCAATTTCGCCACGGCAGCTTGGTAAATTCACTTAATTTTTTCGACATTATATGTAGTCTCTTTTTAATTGATAAACACACATATTATTCCATTTTTTAAGGCAATCAAATTTTTATAATGTGATTGTGACAAATAACTTTGTGTATCTATCGAAATTGATAACGCGCCATTCCCGCATAGAATGGAGGTTCATTGGTTCGAATCCCGGTAGCAGCTAAAATATTTTTTAATTAATTTGATTTTTCTGTGTGTCTTTTTCCAATGGATTAATAAATATGTTAATAATTCACAGAACTTTTTTCTGAACATCACAATAATAATGCGTTTTCTTTAGTATATATTAGGTCCTTACATATGAAATTGGCGTTTAGTATGGGAGGAACATAAAGCCAATTTTTTTTTATTATAATATATTTATTTAATCGAAGTATGTACCATTGCTATCTATGCACTTTTGCCATCTCGTAGGTAGTTCATCGATCCCTTTACTAAAAAAACCATTCGGACGGGAATCAATAAAATCTTTGAAGGCGGTTTGGACTGCCCCATCGGAGTTGAATTTTTTCCTTTGCAAGAAGTTATCCAAATTTCGAAAAAAATGGTAATCTGTTGGGGCAAGGTCCGGAGAGTACGGTGGATGTCTTAGACATTCCAATTGAAGCTCCTCTAATTTGGTAGCCGTCTGTTGTGCAGTGTGTGGTATAGCGTTATCATGAAGCAGCAGTGGCCTAGAGCGATTAACCAGCCTCGGTTGTTTAGCAGCTAGCTTTTCCATCCTGGTTTGCAGTTGCTGACAATAGACATCTGCCGTAATCGTCTGGCCAGATTTAAGAAAGCTGTAGTGAACGACACCAGCACTAGTCCACCAAACGCTCACAAGTAACTTTTTTGGAGTCAATTTTCGCTTGGGGCATGGTTTGGCTGGTTCGGCAGGGTTCAGCCATTGCGATGAGCGCTTCCGATTATCGTACAGGATCCACTTTTCATCACAGGTAATGATTCGATTTAAAATCCCTTCATTATTGTGCCGGTTGAGTAATGCAACGCAGCAGTCAACGCGCGTTTGTTGATTTGCTCCACTCAATTCGTGAGGTACCCACCTTTCAAGCTTTTTCACCTTACCAATTTGCTTCAAGTGGATTAAAACAGTTTTATCACTAACACCCCAGCCTGCAACTAACTCGGATGTGGTTTGCGATGGATCCGCTTCCACAATAGCCTTCAATTTTTCATTATCAACTTTGGTCTCCGGCCGTCCACGGGGCTTGTTCTGCAGGTCGAAATTTCCAGAACGAAAACGTTGGAACCAAAAACGCACTGTGTTTTCTTTTGCGGCACCGTCGCCATACACATCATTAATCCTTCGAGCCGTTTCTGCAGCACTGGTGCCACGGTGGAACTCGTACTCGTAAATAACGCGATATTTCAAGTTTTTCATTTTGTAAACTGAGTGACGCAAAGAAAAAAACAATTGAGGAAAAAACAAATGAATTATAATTTTCAAAACACAAATACATGAGTAAATAGCTGTATAAATTTGGATTTGAAATTCCTAACCAAAGAGAAGATATTTGAGATCAAATTTGCCAGTACGGCAAAACGTCAATTTCATATGTAAGGACCTAATATAAGGTTTTCATCATTTATTGATAATTGAATTTCGGTATCCCGAAACGAACCCAAAATATTAATTCTGAATGTCCCTGGGCTATTTACATGCAATAATCTCTGGATTCACACGTCCTGTAAACTGGACCGGAATCCGGGATCCCTAATTACCACTTAAGAGTGCTCCGAATAAGACCAGCTCCAGTATCGTTTACCGGTACTCATCTTCATAAAAAGCGTCATCTCCCGTCGCAGAGGACTGCTGCAGATTAGCAAAGTGCTGCCAGCACCACAATAATTGAGCAGATCTTATCCCTCACGAAGGGGGGACGCTCCGCTGTACCTACAGCCGCGGGAACCGGTCCCCAAAACTGCCCAAAACAGTCCAAAACAGTCCATCGCCCTTTCCTTATTCAATTTGCGGAGAGCAATAAACATAAACAATACTGTTTGTCGCTCCTCGTCCTTTTTGTGACACGCCACCGATCGCGCGCGGCCGGGCACTAATGCTCAGGGCCGTAAGGGTACGAACATGCCAAAGATGCTTCACTGCGATACCTCGCGGTCGCGGTTTAGCTCGCTATCTCGATGTCACCTCCATGTAAAACAAATACACGCTAGTAGATACGCACGCACATGCCGAAAGATACCTCACTGCGATACATCGCGGCCTACATGGAGGTTTAGCTCGATGCTTTCGTGATAACAAAATATTTTGTTTTCACATCGCGGTCGACCGCGAGCAGCGATGTGTTCTGGCTCGTGATTGGTCATATTCGCCTCAGCCTAGCGTATCTGTCCAATCACGATCCAGATCACATCGCTGCTCGCTGTCGACCGCGATGTAAAAACAAATGGATCTGTCATCTGTCATTAATCCCGTATTGCTCATGTCACGATCGCTATAGTTATCTTTTAAACTGTTTTTACTTGATAAATACTGTGAATTGAATTATGGATAAGGAGGTGCTAATTGATTTGATTTTTAATATTCCTGCTTTGTGGGATAAGCGGGAGAAAAATCACCACAACAAATAGCGAGTATCGACATCGAGGTGCGACTGAACCGACATGTTCGCGACCGCGAGGTATCGCAGTGAAGCATCTTTGGCATGTTCGTACCCTAACGTGTCACATTTCTTCATCGCCGGCATTTTTCACATTCTACGGCTGCTGTAAAACATATTTTTTGATTATCGGTCTTCCAGACCGCAAACGGTTTGTTGAGGAAAAAAGGTCGATGTTGCGGTTACCGGGACGGCATTAATTAGTGTGTGAACGCGAGTTTCGGCTATGAGTCGAGCGGGAGTGACGACAGACGGGTGACGCTTCCAGGAAAATATTTCTATGCACTGTGAATCATGGAGTTTTTGTCTGTGTTATAAAAACATACCAAAAGCCACCTAGCGATGATCGGTCCATGTTTATTTTATTTTATTTTATTTAATTCGGTCATCCAACAGGGAGACACAATCGCTTGCTAAGATGAAATACAAAAAAAAAATATTTAAATTAAATGGGAGACCCACAATTAAAGGATAACACAAATAGGACATAACCTAATAAAAACATAAGAAGTCAATTTGACAATGACAGATTTTTTTTTTAATTTATGGTACAAATACAGTTCTTATATACAACATATCAGATTAAACTTTTTTTTTAAATACTTGGTAGTCGTGTAGACCTCATCAGTGAAGAGAAGCTCTTGAGTCTGATGAGGGAGCCACAGTTTTTATTCCTTGTTATAATATTTAGGTACATAGTGTATACAAGTTATTTATTAATACAGTAAAAAGGTAAATTGATAATGAAAGTATAGGAGTTATTTTGAAAAAAGCTATAGGTTTAAATGATTTATGAATTTAAGTTTGATTTTAGGAAAATTTTAATTTTTTTGATTTGCTCTGAGAGGTTACTGATGCATCGTATCTCGATAGGTAAGTTATTATAGTAATTAATGGCTTTATAAATATAGTGATGCTGCATTTGGGTTGTTTTACATTTAGGCATTATGAATTGGTTTCCATTTCTCATAAGTTTGAAATATTATTGGTTTTCTGTAAGGTTTTTTTCTTTACATATTTTTAATATGGAAACTTGCTTGAAAATATCATCTACGTTTGGTACTGGGAACAATTTAAAGAGATCTTTTGTTGGAAATGTAGATTTTTTTTTCAATATTACTTTAATGATAATCCTTTGTTGTATTTTTAGATAAAACATCATTTAACCGATTGTTTCAAATTTAACTAAGACATAAAGGGGGTCGTGATGTATATAATATACATGATCAGAGGGAGGGGGACGAGTGTCTAGTATCAAACAAAGTTATTTTTATTTATTTAATTATAATGTCTCACCACTCAAATGTTTGCTTCCTTCTAAAATTTAAAAATTATTCATTCAGCTTCATGTATTTCAAATACATATTTTTTTACTATATTTAATAAATTACCAAAACCGAAGCAACACTTTAAGAATCGATGGAAATTACTCCCTTTTGTAAGGCGTGAAGAGGGTTTATGACACAGGGTAGCCTTTATTTTATGTTGCTGAGAAGTATTTGAAATGTCTGCAGACTAAAATGAGTAGTCACATTGTAGTAAATTCATGTGGTAAAGCATTTATAAGATATTTAGTGAAAATATTTTTATATTGAAAATGTTTTGCGCCTTGTGTGCATGTTCCTCCGGTGAACCCGAATGGATCCTCATTTATTGTAGAACTTTTGTGATTGAATTTAGTCTCTTTTTGACGCTTATTCAAAAATTTTCGATATAGGTATGTACCTATTAGCTAAATAGTATTTTACCTAATTCTCATTGTTTGTTAAATTAGATTACACTTCCAATATGATTGAAAGTGATTATATCCCTCACCACACACAAGAATCTTAATTCTTTTTGTTGAGGTATAACATATAATAATAATTATTATTTGATTGTTAATATTTGCTAGTTATCATTGTTATTAAAGGAATCATATGTATTATCTATTAAATAAATAAATAAAACAGTAAACATCCGAAAACTTCAATATCTGATAAGTATTGCCGGAAGTCAGGGCCCTGGAAGAAGGACATCAGAGCTGAAAAACGTAAGACAGCGGTTTGGCCTAACACTAAAAGAAGATGCGTTTAGTTGAAGTTATGTGCGCGCTTCGCTTGCATTAGACACTCGTTTCAATGAATACTCGGAGACCACAGAGACCTTCCACACATATTTGCCTTGATACAAATAGCACAGCAAATAAAGCAGATAGCTCTGTGTATAGTTGCCTATGACATAACTAGTGTTCGGAACATGACGAAATCACAAAATTACATCATACGCTGTAAAGCTACTAATACACATGCTTATTAGTGGCACGTGAGCATGCGCAGTATCGATCTTCTTTAGCCCTTGCTTATTAGTGGCATGTGTGTACGCACATTGCTAGTAATGAGCATGCCACTGTCATTCACCATGAGAAGGGGTATCTTTGGAGCATGTGTGAACAGGCTTGCTTATTATGAGCATGCTTATGTCATTCGCGGGCTTCACGGTATTATCAATGCGATCTTCTCAGTCCGCGACAGATGAAACAAATATGGCCCGTTGGGGAGATGATAAAACATTACTTTTCGTGACTTATTATAGGAATCACGAATGTCTGTGGAATACTCGGTCACCGTTGTGTAAAAATAATATAGCGAGAAATAATGTTTATGAAACTTTATTAAAAGGCATGAATGATTCAAATCTCACAATAAAAATTATAAAAACTAAAATCAAAAATGTGCGGATGGAAACTCGAGAACTGTTTTGATTTATTGGTTCACTTGAATTTTCTATTTCAGTTTGCAAAGTTTCCATTTTGAACAAGAGCGTCTCTATTCTATGACAAGAGCATGCCACTAATAAGCATGTGTGTTTGATTGTTAGCTTTGGGCGTGCTTATTTATGAGCATGCCACTAATAAGCGTGCCAGTAATGAGCAAGTGTGTACATTTGTTAGGGCATGCTTATGCTCATTAGCATGCCACTAAATAAGCGTGTGTATCTGTACCTTAAGTCTCGGCCGACATTCCGAATCAGATTGACCGCGGAAGAATTTGTAGTCGTCATTATTATTCGAGCATTAATCAGTCGAGCCCACGACGTTACCTGTGATGGGTGTTTACGGTAAGCCGCGGCTTTTCGGAATAATCATTCGCATTCAAATTAGCGGCCACGCTCGCCTGTAAGAGTGCACTGATCTAATAACACGGCATCAAGAGGTCTTGGTTATGTCACGGCCGCCATTACTGGACTCGCGGTCAATGCCGCACGACCAATAAGCGCCATGACAGTATTAAAGAACAAAGCCATGTATTCACTAGGGGACAAATCGCGAAACATCCGGCATGTCGCATCAACATCTACGCTCATGTTTCGGGGACCATGACGCGGTCATTTGACGTGTACACACCGGGACTCACATATCACTCGTCGCGGAAATGTCGCCCGATGAGGTTATGATGACAGCTGTGTATCTATTTACACTTACCGCCCGATGAGGTTATGATGACAGCTGCGTATCTATTTATTTTAACGAATTTATCGAAGCGTAAGAGGAGAAAAAGGTGGTGGGTGCGAAATTATTTACTGCAAAGAGAAAGAAGGATGGATATTCTATGCGATCTTCGAATGTCTGACGGCTCTTTTGTCAATTTCACTCGAATGACAACAACTGATTTTGAAAATTTATTTCAAATAATCGGGCCTTCCATAGCCAAGCAAGACAATATTAAGGAACGCTTTTGGCCCTCACATCATTTAATTTTTATATTCACGGTTTGAAGTGTCCCACAAAATTGTACGACTTTGGTAGAGCGCGATGAGTCGGAGAACAATTTCGTTTCCCCACGTTAATGTCATTGACGGATACGGCGAATGCGAATTCACTTTTAAATATACCACGTGGTACTGACGCGCGGCGTAATGTCGCAGTGGGCTCGCTCGGGTACCGTGCGCATGGCAACGTTGCCACGGCACGTAGAAATGCCGCCTATGTTGTGCGCGACGTCGCGGAACAGTGCACGACGTTGCAACGTCACGTAGACTCTACGCCGCGCGTGCTGTGAGGGACAAAAGGATTCTTAAAAATGATCCAGTTTTAATATACACATTGAAATGAATAAGATAAGTATAAAGTTCTGCATTCGGCCATTTTATCTGAAACACCGGTCAGAGCGAATGACGTCACGCCTAAGTAACCATCTCCTCGTCTCTGAACTGCTGTCATAGACACAATGCAATAGACGCCATGACACCTGCGGCCGTTTTCGCGCTAAAATAAAAATAGGTAGATGAAAATGCAATTATTTTCGTAAAAACTTAGTTCATTACTGAAATAATGTCATTTTCGGTAATAGTAGGCGTGTACCTACATTATAGAAGGTTATTTCAAAATCTGTATCTTATATCATGCCTATTGGCTATCTCAGTTGAATATTTCAATATTCAAGTAGTTCAGAGCAATTTGATTTTTTTACATGCTCTTATTTAGTTTCACTTGTCAGTCAGCGAAAAATATCGCAGTCCCACTTCCTGATCAACAATCGCTATGAAATTTGGCAGAGAGACGTATTCCTGATGACAATACAATAATCATTCATGAATTTTACAAAATCAAATTGATTATGCAAAAAATATTTATTTTTTGTGTAGATATACTCGTACATACATGCCGGTGACATGTGTTTGAATTATTAAAAAATTTGAGGTAGGTAAATATCACTCGAATATTGGTTGATCAATAAATTGTTAATATTAATAAGTAGCCAACATAAATAAATTTTATATAAGTACCTATATGTACTTTTTAATAAAATTTAAAATGCCAAGAGTTTTCATTTAGTTTTATTGATTTCAGCTAAGGGTGCTTAGAATTGATTACGTGAAACCAGATATAATGTGACAAAACTAAAAAGTAGAAAATAAAATTATATTTAAAAAAAATCATGTTTTTATTATAATAAAAACATGTTTTTATTATAATAAAAAAAATTAAAAAACATAAAGGATAAAATATTTTTTTAATAACCACAGTACTAAGAGCGATCGCTGTAAAACACGGCATGATATCCCAAAAAACACAAACTAGAAGACTCAACAATCGCTTTCGTAACCTTAATTTCATGTATCATTTTTTTTCGCATGTACAAGAAGTTACTTTTATAATAATACAAATCTACAGATGTCACCGGAATATGCGACAGGGGCGTGCAGTGAGAACAAGAAGCGTGACTTTTCCTAGGCATATATTTTGAAAAGAAACCGAAGTAAGTGACATATAAACATATAATTCAAATTTTAGTATTTCATAATATTCTGCCAGATAAGTTAAAAAGATTTAGATTTTTTTTCAAAATATATGTTGAAATGAAAGTCTTGATTCTTGTTCTCACTGCACGCCCCTGATATGCAATAACTGATAAAATAACGCCTCGGCATTTCAAATATTCTTTTGAATAACTAAATTTATTTTCAAAAATTAATGAATGATTATTATATTGTCATCCGGAATACGTCTCTCTGCCAATTTGCAGAGTGATTTTTGGTCAAGAAGTGGGAGAAATATTTATTTCAAGATATTTACCTATCCGTGGCAGACAACTGAAGCTACATAAGAGCGTATAAAAAATTAACGTTGATCCATGGTTAGTAGAGTACCATACCGTTAAATTTGTTTTTGTTTGTTTGTTTGTATATTTTTTTTTTTAGTTGTAAAAAGAACACATTTTAACATCTAGTAATTAAAACATAAATTAACATAACGCTTAAACATAAATATTCCAAAAATATATCAACATAAATAATCATAAATAGAAACACATTTTCACATCTAGCACAAAATAAAGAAATTTAAAAAATAAATAAACATGAAACAACATAACATAATCATACACTAAACTTACTTTTTACTCCCTTTATATTAACTCGTGGCGTCTGCTTGCTTGCTTGCTTGCCGGCTTGCCGTCCAAAAAAACTTTGGATCGTTTTTTGACCCTTTTCCCGTGATCCAATCGAGCTGAAACTTGGCAAGTAGACTCGTGGCGATGATCAAGAAGATCTATCAAATTTTCATTAAAAAAAATTCATAATTATAGTATAATTTCGCATTTTTAGAAATTTTATTGGTTTTTTCAAATTGGAACCATTAGACGGCCCGATAACGTCGCGGAATATTTTCTAAATTTGAATTACTCCGTCGGTATGCATAATAGGTACTTCACTACGAACGTCGAAAATCTAAATTGACTGACAAATGTTTTCAGAATTTAATCTTCAAAGCATGAAGTGTCTTATCAAAGCTCAAAACATCTGACATTTTAGAAATATATTAAATTACTGTAAGTTTAGTGTTATTTTATATGTTTTAATCCGTCTTTAATTGTTGTTATATTTTACAAAAAAAGGGAGTATAATAAAAACTTGGTTTTTATGGGTTACTTTTTTTATTCTTAAAATAGGTAATATAATAAAATGTGTTTTTCCTAATATACACATTGTAAAATATCATTTATAAATATGTAAAATATCAAATATATTTCTAATCAAAAGTACGTATCACAAACTCTCTTAGATTTTCTTAAAAATTTTCATGCTTTTTTCATCTCTAATATCCTCTGGCAGACACATACAACTTCATCCCACTGTACATCACTTTTTTTTTTTTTCTTTTTTTCTTTCTGAATGGCAATCTTATTGCAACTTTTTTTCTTGGTTTTTTGGGTTACTTTTTTTAATTACATATTTTGCACTTAACCTACGAAAAGTAGTGAGCTTGTTTACTTCTTTCACATTTGCTGACAGTTCGTTGAACAATTTAAAATTTACTAAAACGTATTATAATTCTGAGAGTTCGGACCTGCCAGAGGTTGGGTCCTATTGCGCGCTGGAAACCGAAACGAAGCTGTTCCATAATTGGTTCCGAATTTCACGATCAGGAGTCAGATTGGAGAGGCAGCACATCATGATGCGGAGGATTCTTCTCCATGCTGGACCAAAACGCAAGTAGTTCCCGGACGCTGTCGGATTACTCTTGTTTCGCCGCTACATCTTGAGAGTGATCTCTTGTATTTTCTGGACCGTTTATAAATTACAAGAACACGTTTTTTAATTGCGTGTATTCACACAACGATGTCTGATACAAGACCAACAATTTGAAAAAAAAATACAATTTGTCTTCAATATGTATACGTGTATTATTTGGTAGGAAACGGTGGGAAAAAATCTTTATATATATATATCAATGGGTGGGATATATATTATATTATATTATATATATATATATATATGTAATATGTACATATTTACCCAGTCGTATTCCTTTATCTTACTACATCTATCTGACAGAATTTTATGATGATTAAAATATGAAAATAATTGTGACAAGAATATTATGAGATATTTGTTTATATCGATTTTATTTAAATATATTATTTATTTATTATATTTATTTATACAGTAGATACATAATGTTTATTATAATATATATAAGATTTTTACAGTCATTATACTCCCCATAATATGAGCCAAAGCTCGAGCTTATGGAAGGAGTATTTACAAGCTAAATTAAAGTATAAAAGCATAAACCTTTTAGAAGTAGTAATTTTTTTTATTATACAGAAACCATTTGAGACAAGTGGGCAATGTTACAATTTATCGTTGTCCAAAATCAAGGATTTGACTTCTTTCAACTGTTCGTATTTTGGAATGTTCCTTTCTTGAAATTTGTTTTGCGACAACAATGTATTGCACCATTTAACTCCCAAGTATGTATAATGATGTTGTGCCATGGTGGTTCTTAAAGATGGTATCTTTATTTGTCCCTTTGTTCTATGTCTATTACTTATACAATCTGTACCTACGCATTCGCGTATTGTATGTATATATATATATACAATCTGGACATCTCGTTACTTCGCTATTTGGGCCTGTTTTTCATACTGCCAGTGTGCGGACTACACGTCAAGCTTTTTACCGAAAGTTTTGACGTTTTCGTTTTTTATCTTATTGTTTAAATGAAACTGTAGTAATATTTTTATGAAAAAAGTACTAGGGGAAGCAAGGGTAATGGCGCTCACGGGGTAATGCCGCTCACACTTATAACTTGAGAACCACCGTATCTAGAAACACGGGACGAAGGGTAAAGCATGCATGATGTGACGCGTTAGCAGGCGACGACATGATTTGCCAATCTGCCCCCAGCAAAAAAATGTGAAGTGCGTTTGTTTGTTTACGGTCGCGCTGATGTAATTTTTGACTTATTATTTTTAACGGTAAGTCTCAATTTTTTTATTGTTTCTATTATTTATTCTGGTAAATAACTAATGTATTTAGCGAGAGCACAATGATTCGTGATAAAATTGATATTAAGCGTTTAGTTCATACACACAGGTTTGAGAGTCATTACCACTTTGCCTGAGCGGTATTACCCCGGGTCAGGGGCAATGGCGCTCTAAACTGTTTTTTTGTTAATACTTAATTACTAATTATTTAATGAAGAACTCACAATTTTGTTTAAAATGATTGATAAGTGATTAGATTAGCCGTTGTTATTTTGTCACACTATCAATATAAAGTTAAAAATATAAAAAATATGATTTTTTTCCCTTAAGTGAGCGCCATTCCCCCTACTCCCCCTACTCCAGGGTGAATGCAAGTCGCAGACTTGAAAATATGCTGAAGAACAGCGTGGTCTTAGAAACTCCAGGCGAAGAATGTTAAATATATAACATAATCGGATTAATTAATATAATCATGTACGATTTGATAAGGAGTACTATTAAGTTACTATCTTAGCTAAGTTATCGGAGAGTGCTACGTATGACTGAAGAAGAGTGTCATGGAAGAAATATTAGACATGAATGCAAAAAGAATTAATATTTCACACTCGGCGTAAATGACCAACATATTGATATAATTTAAATTTTATCACAGCGGACCTCATAGCATCCCGCGGGGCCTAGCAGCGAGCAATCGATCGTAAGATTATATTGCATATATTGTCATTTCTTAAAATAAAAAAAACGGTTACTTTGCATTACGCTTTATTTGGGTAGGTATTTATTTATTTATTTAACGCCTTTATGGACTTTAACAAAAAAACAGAATATAAATTTAAAAAGAAATATCATAAGACAGATAAAATAATAATACAGATAAAAGGTACAAATAATAATAAAAAGGTAAAATAATAATTCAGAAAAACATTAGACACATAAAATAATAATATAGTTAAAGGTATAAATAATAATAGTTAAAAGGTAAAATATTAATACAGAAAAATTTATTAACCATTTCCATTTCGTTGGGATGTAAAGAATTGTATCAGCTTTGTCCTAAACACAGTTATATTATCAGCAAAAATGTCAGCCGCCTCTGCATAGAGTATACTACAATATAATGATAGCACATATTATATTGTAGTATATACTCCATTACTTATCATTATCAACTGTATCAGCGATACCGTGCAAAGGTCATCGACACCTGGTGTCAGGTGTCAGCTGAGACATTAATGAGGCCGGAGGTACAAAAGTAATTAGTGGTGTTAATAGTATTGTGATTTAAATGTAATGACGCCATTTTCCACGTACACCAAGAAACAATATTACAATTTTTAATAATAAAATGTATTTTCTTCCAATCCTTAGAGACTAGGTACTATACTCTGAGTACTCTACATTTGGCTAGACCACCTATTCTACTGCTACAAGTGAATCAGTTCTATAGCTTTGACACTTTCTTATTGGTAAAAGTATCAAAAGCATCATGTATATTGTACGCTGATCGCTAGTCTGCATTCGATTGCTTCTGGCTTGGCAAACTGTGCTTGCTATAAAATTATATGATATTATATATATATATATATATATATATATATATATATATGGGGTATTTGGAAAACATTAATAACCTCGCAGGACTATATTCCTGCCTTGATTATGAGTCGAAAATGTTCAAGCTGTCATGACCTAATATCAATAATTATGGAGATATGCGACATCAAAGTTTGCATTTTTTTCTCAATATTTGTGACTTATTTTTTGGAAAACATTGGACTATCATTACAGTAACTTATATCGATTACGAAAATTTCATTTGCTACTATACAAGTTAAATAAAATGATAAAAACCCTGAAAATTTTCTAATTGGAATGTTTTCCAATTGGAATTTGAAGGTTTTTATTTGACTTGTATTAAAGGAAATGAAATTTTTATATTCGATATAAGTTACTGTAATGATAGTCCAGCGTTTTACAAAAAATAAGTCAGAAATATTGAGAAAAAAATGCAAAATTTGACGTCGCATATCTCCATAACTATTGATATTAGGTCATGATAGCTTGAACATTTTCGACTCATAATCAAGGCAGGAATATAATCCTGCGAGGTTATTAATGTTTTCCAAATAACCCTGTATATTATCCTAAGTCAATTATACTTCCAACTAAATATGCGATGTACTCATGCAAGAAAATGGAAAAGAAACTTTCTGACAAACTGTACAAAGCTTGGCACCATTTTTAACAATATAAAATATGTATAAATTTAGTAATAAAAAAAATTGCGCGTCCGTCCTAAAGAAAATAGAGTGGTTTAAAAAGAATCAATGTGGTTTACACGTTTACAAAATTGCTTAGTTTTTTTCTTTGTTTCACAATTTGAAACAAAACAAGCTTCATCTTCTTCAAAAATGGCAAAATGATTTTTTAGTGACATTGTTATCTAATTATATAAATATTGTTATACTCAGTATCGTCCCTGGTGGGTAATGTGAAACCATTTGTGTTTTTTATCGTTCTTTTAATAATTTTTAACTATATAAGGTCATTAAAAAAAATTATTAAATGAAATAAAAAGCTCAAAATTATTGAAAATAACCCCTCTCACTATCTTAGTAAGCATAGGTCCGAATTCAGAGTCAATACTAACATGATTTAAAGTTATATATATTATATATTATTATATATATGCCTTAAAAGTGTTATTTTGTATTTAAAATAACGCTTTTGAGGCGTATTTTAATCTATAAATCACCCAAGTATTGGCTCTGAATTCGGGCCACAGTAGCATTTGGCAGAATCAATGACAAGTGTAGAATTTGCATTTAAATAATTTTGTTCCTTAAAATTGAATAGTTTTATGACCCAGTTCATTTCAATGCAATGTTGCCGCCTTATTTTAAAACAATTTTATGGCGATTTCTTACTGATATTTTTCCACGTTGGAGTCATTTTAGTTTTCCAAGTGGCAAGAAAAAATTGTGGATTTATTTGTGTATAAAATTTTATTAAATATTTCATATTTATTGTGAGTACAGAGTACCGTTGTGTCGTGGTCTTTCGGGACAATGAACATGACTATATCTAAGACAAATTGCGCAAGAGCAGATTGTACGGAATTTTAATATTTTTCATCGGACACCTCAAAGAACACCGATTTGAATCGGATTTTTTTCAAATTTTCAATTAATATTTTAATGGCCAACACCGGCTATGGTAAGCATTAATCTGGCGAAGTCAGATATCGCACAATAAAATGTGACGGATGAGAATTCGCAGCAGGGAACTCCGCATACATTTTTCAGCGGTCCACGAAATGCTGGGAACGTCAACAGGAACGTGCGGCGATAGATGTCGCCTGCATCGCGTGACTTACGGCCGCTGGTGAACAAACCATTTTGCGAGCGGATGGATACTAAAATAAAATAAAATATGTAATGTAATGCAAGGACCTTTAGAATGTAGTGAATTATGTATGAACTTAGCATTAAATCCTAAAAAGGGTATACTTTGCAATCTGCCAATCAATTATAGAACACGGCATAATTGCATGGGGAGGAGCAACTATGAGTGCACTCAACCCAATTATTACAAATCAGAAAATTTCTATGGAAGTAATCCTCAAACCTCAAACAAGGACAGATGAAATATTCAACAAATTGGATGTATTCGATATAAAACAAATTTATGCAAATATACACTCTTAAATACACGTTCAAACACAAAAATACACTGTTTAAACCAACTCAAACAATAATTACCACACGCTTAAACAAACTCAATCTACAAATCCCAATGTTACATACCACGTATAGACAAAAGACCTTTAACTATTTTGGACCCAAATTACTTAATTGTATGCTTGATAAATTAAAGCAAAAAGGGTTGTTAACCACAATTTACAACCCTAACATAAAACAGAAAATAAAACAGTGGATCCGAAACAAAGGGAGAGATAAAATAAGCACACTTACCCAAACACGCTAACACACACTATAACCTCATATATGATATATTATTTTTCGTCAAATACAAATAATTATTTTTACTATTATCTTCGTACTATGTTTTGTATCTTCACACTATTGTAAACCATGCCTGTCTCAAACACAGATACTTCTAGTGAGACAGGCATAGTTTAAGAAATAAACAAACTGAACTGTTAAATTGAAAACATAGTTATTTCGCTTAGCAACGGTGGAATCACAGCTGAAACGTAGAGAATATTATCCCTGATGTCGATTACCTCTAATAAAAAGTTTCGGCTTCGAACCCCACTGATGAATTTCCCAATCACATTTTGGAAATAAGCCATTATTTAAGAGTTGAGGTTATTATTACGGTCGTTGAACACATTTATGTGTTAAATATAACGGATATTTTATACGAACCGTATATTTTTCTGAGAAGCAAATATACGATTCGTATAAAATATCTGTTTTATTTAATACTTTAATAAACCATAACTTCGATATTAACAAGAGTTTAGAAAATTTTCATATGAATAACATAGGATTACTGCCAGATAAATTAGAGAATGTGTTCATAGTAAATTAAATATTATAAATAAGCAAGTCGTTTCTATAAATAGTAGCCTTGAAAATGTGTTTTCACAATAGTTCTTATTTGACTTGTATAAACTCGAATGATTTTTTAATATTCAATATAAATTAATTTCATGATAGTCAAAAGTTTTATAAAAGACTAGCTGTAACCCGTCAAAAAATGACGAAACATTGGTTCGCGTCATTGCTAAGCCCTAGTAGGTTTCGGGTTTGGTGGCCCGGGGTTCAAGAAATTACGGACGTTACACGAAGTTACGGGGACAGACAGACGGACGGGCGGATATACAACGAAATTATCATGTTTGATAAGTCAGAAATATTGAAAAAATATAAATAAATAAATATTGTAATTTTTTTTTTTTTTTTTTTAAATAAATAGAGATGCGAACACGGAATACGTGTCACATCAATATTCTTACTATTTTCAAACTAAGCTAAACGCTTGTGCTATGAAAATAGGACTAACTTGCTAGTCTGGGCTGAGATTCGAACCCACGACCATTGGATCACGAGGCGAGTGTCCTAACCACAAGACCAACAAGCTACTACAAATTGAAATAATATTATCTCTTTTTACCCAGAGACGTGACTTATCTAAGATACAAGTATTTGAAATACAGATACAAGATGCAAAATAGGTATTTTCATCTTGTATCTGAAATACTTTTTTTAATATTCATCTTTTATCTTGTATTTAGATACATTCTTTTGGTATCTTAGTATTTTATAAACACTTAGATACTTTTCTTCCAACGGTGTACCTATGATGAGACCTCATCGAAGAAAAATGAGCGACAAAATGTTTGAAGATCTGGTTTTACTTTATAATATTTTATCTTGTCACATTTGCGCGATCAACGCGATTTATTCGAAAATAATTCACGTAAAAAAATAAACTTACATTCAATAAAATGTGTTTTCTCGCAAAAGGATATTATCTTTAAAAAGTATTTGGAAAGTACGTATTTTGTATCTAGTATTTCAGGTACCATTCCAGAAAGTTATCTGTATCTGGTATTTGAAATACTTGATTTTAAAGTATCTTGCATTTTGTATTCCAGATACTTTGTATAGGGTATCTTGTACATCACTGATTTTACCATTGACAAATTGCCAGCGGCGGAGGTCATTGCCCTCGGGCAGTGTTGCCAGAAATTAATCCAATGTCGTGCATATCTGATCGGAGACAATTAGCTGTCCATGTTGCAAAAATGACATTTATCGTCATTTCGAGGACATTTTGCCGAAAAACATTGCTTTGTCGAGTCAAATTTCATTTAGGGGAGAAAGGGGTAATGGGAGTCAGAGGGAAATGGTGGTCAGCATTCTAGCGTCCAGACGAAAGTACCTAAACAAACGAATATCGGCCTAAAAGACTCGTTACGTGAAGGCTCACATTCCTCTGACCGGCCTATCAGTAGGGATGGGTAAATGAAAAAAAATATATATAAAAAACTAGGGTAAACAGCACTGTTTTATTTCACTATATTTATTTTGAATTGTTAGAACGTTTTCGGGATTTCTCATATTGTCAATAACAACACGTTTGCAACGTAATTAAACGTTCTAACAATTCAAAATAAGTATAGTGGAATAAAACAGTCTTGTTTACCCGCATTTTTTTAAATATTAAAAATGAATTTCCACAATGTTACAAACAAAAAACTTGAACATTTAAAAAAATATCGATATTTTAAAAATGCATCGAAAATAATCGATTTACATCGAGAAAAACATATCGATATTATTTTTTCCAAAAATGTAACAGAAGCAAGGGACAAAAGTTATTGGCGACCAAAAAATAAATAAAAAGGTCGCCAAAAAAATATATCAAAAAAGATGCTAAAAAAAATATTTTCACCCATCCCTACCGCTCAGTACGCATCCATCGTTTGTCCATGTAATTTTGTGCGCGAAATAAGCGGTGAGTACATTACTACAAGAAACCCGAGTATTTAAAGCAGTTTATTAGTTTAAACTTTTGTGGTGTTTTCTAAGGCCCGGTTGTTTCAAGTTCGATCAAAGTAAGCGGTCGATCGAAGCAAAGATTTTTACGAAAACGGATCATCTGATTGGTGGAGAACGTAAAAATCTATGCTTTTTAAGAACGCTTACTTTAATCCAACTTGAAACAACCGGCCCTATATCGTGTCAGCAAAACACTTCTTCGGAGTCAGATATTAATCTAAATGTGTGATGACGACGAAAATGAAGATGTGAATAATTGCCTAGTGTGTGCTGAATTTGGTCGCAACAATGAACAATGGTACAGGTGCACTTTTTGCGAGTTGTGGACACACGCAGAGTGCACACGCAATTGTCACTGTGTGTGAAAATTGTTAGGCTAGGCTCTCATTGTCATCTTAGTGACTATAACTAGCTGATTAGCCCGGCTTCGCTCGGGACCATAATTTAGAACTTTAACATTTTAGAACTTTATCGAACGTTCTGGAACCTTCTACAGTCACCAACACACTCCGCCACTTTGTTTGGAACCTTATAGAAATCTTCTAGAACTTGCTAGAGCTTTTTCGGACGTTCTGAACCATCTAGACTCACCGACATTCTCCGACACTCGGTTTGAGACCTTTTAGAACCTTCTTGAACTTTCTCTTTCCAGAACCTTCTGAAGCATTCGAGAACCTTCATGGACGTTCTGACAACTTCTTAACTCACTTACACACTCTGCCACTCAGTTTGGGACCATAAAGAACTTTCGGGAAACTTCTAGAACCTTTTCCTTCCAGAATTTTCTAAAGCTTTATCAAACGTTCTGGATCCATCTAGACTCACCGACACACTCCACCACTCAGTTTGGAACCTTATAGAACCTTCTTGAACTTTCTGCTTCAAGAAACTTCT
>JADDOH010007947.1:0-20588 GCA_016648135.1 Agrypnia vestita | reverse complement strand
GAGGAACATAAAGCCGATTTTTTTTATTATAATATATTTATTTAATCAAAGTATGTACCATTGCTATATATGCACTTTTGCCATCTCATAGGTAGTTCATCGATCCCTTTACTAAAAAAACCATTCGGACGGGAATCAATAAAATCTTTGAAGGCGGTTTGGACTGCCCCATCGGAGTTGAATTTTTTCCTTTGCAAGAAGTTATCCAAATTTCGAAAAAAATGGTAATCTGTTGGAGCAATGTCCGAAGAGTACGGTGGATGTCTTAGACATTCCAATTGAAGCTCCTCTAATTTGGTAGCCGTCTATTGTGCAGTGTGTGGTCTAGGGTTACCATGAAGCAGCAGTGGCCTAGAGCGATTAACAAGCCTCGGTTGTTTAGCAGCTAGCTTTTCCATCATGGTTTGCAGTTGCTGACAATAGACATCTGCCGTAATCGTCTGGCCAGATTTAGGAAAGCTGTAGTGAACGACACCAGCACTAGTCCACCAAACGCTCACAAGTAACTTTTTTGGAGTCAATTTTCGCTTGGGGCATGGTTTGACTGGTTCGGCAGGGTTCAGCCATTGCGATGAGCGCTTCCGATTATCGTACAGGATCCACTTTTCATCACAGGCAATGATTCGATTTAAAATCCCTTCATTATTGTGCCGGTTGAGTAATGCAACGCAGCAGTCAACGCGCGTTTGTTGATTTGCTTCACTCAATTCGTGAGGTACCCACTTTTCAAGCTTTTTCACCTTACCAATTTGCTTCAAGTGGATTAAAACAGTTTTATCACTAACACCGCAGCCTGCAGCTAACTCGGATGTGGTTTGCGATGGATCCGCTCCACAATAGCCTTCAATTCTTCATTATCAACTTTGGTCTCCGGCCGTCCACGGGGCTTGTTCTGCAGGTCGAAATTTCCAGAACGAAAACGTTGGAACCAAAAACGCACTGTGTTTTCTTTTGCGGCACCGTCGCCATACACATCATTAATCCTTCGAGCCGTTTCTGCAGCACTGGTGCCACGGTGGAACTCGTACTCGTAAATAACGCGATATTTCAAGTTTTTCATTTTGTAAACTGAGTGACGCAAAGAAAAAAACAATTGAGGAAAAAACAAATGAATTATAATTTTCAAAACACAAATACATGAGTAAATAGCTGTATAAATTTGTATTTGGAATTCTTAACCAAAGAGAAGATATTTGAGATCAAATTTGCCAGTACGGCAAAACGCCAATTTCATATGTAAAGACCTAATATTAGTGGGACTTTATTACAAAATGAACTAAGTTTATTGCGCAGCATATATTTTATTTTTATTACGACATTCGTTTTTTGAATTTTGCGCGCACAGAATCTAATTTCCAACCTTTGTGCACCGGCGAGAGGGGACACTTCGCAGCCTCGACACTTTTGATACAGTGAAAAAAAATTACATACGAATATGATCAAAACCAATCGAAGCTGAAAAAGAAAAGATAAAGCTGTACCAAGGGAACTCGTGAGATAAGTTTTAAATTATTTCACTTCCTACAGTTCTTGGGAAATTTTTCTTGTAATGGATACAAGCGTTTATTCTGAATATTTGATTAATTTTTTTGTAGATAGATTTTTGCATTACCAATCCATCGATTGTATTTCGAAATTAACTTCTTACGGTAGATGAAATTTTCAAATCAAATTTTCCATCTCAAGGAGATCAAGATTAACTGTTGACATGTAAAATCCTTGTATAGATACTTTCAACTGGGAAACCTAATATTAACCGATAAATCAATCAAATAATAATATAAAGACAACGATGTCAGGTTTTTAGGGGGTATGCGCAGGTTTCACTCTCCACCGGCGCCGAGCTCGACAGCAGGATTTGTTCCAAACTCCGTGTCCACCGCGTTAATTCCAAAGCGTAGGATTTAGGGTAGTATATATATATATACATATATATATAGTATATAGTAATATATAGATAGATAGAGAGAGAGAGATTCGAGAGAGATATAGAGAGATATATATAGAGATATAGATAATAGAGATGATATCTTATAGAATGATAGATATATATATAGAATATATATAGAGATATAGATATATTATATATAAGATATTATCTATGTTATTATCTACATATTATTTTATTTTTTGAATACGGACGTTATTCATTTTACAGGACTCCATTGTTAATCTAAACTATAAAAATCAAATATTTTTTATTTAATAAATTTTATTAAATATTTGTTAAATTTGGTCTATGAGTCCTAAAAAATATGTATGTAAAATTTAAATCAGGTCTATTAAACGGTATAGATTTATATAGAAAATATATCAGCGGGTGTGGGGCAAAGAGGGAGGGTGGAAATATCGCCTTAGTTTTCCGTCGGGTCCAATAAGAATAAGTGTGCAAAATTTGGATCAGGTTTGTCTAACGTTATAGATTTATATAGAAAATATATTGGGGGAGGAGGTGGGGTAAAGGGGTTTGTGTGAAAATGTTGCCTATGTTACTCGTCAGGTCCTAAAGAATAAATATGCAAATTTTAGGTCAGATCCAAACGGTATAGATTTCTATAGAAAATATATTGATATAGGTAGTGGGGAGGTGGGGTAAAGGGGATGGGGAAAATGTCGTCTATGTTGTCACAAGACTTTAGAAACAGAAAGAATTACACATAATCGAAGATTTACCAGCAATCTGGACGTTTACAGTATATTGGAAGGGTTTAGAATAAACGGTGGAAATGCCGACTAAATTCACGAAACATCTGGATATCCGAAACTGTATATACACACGACGACGCCATTGCGACACAGAGTTGTATTGACAGCGAAGCAAAACCATAGAAGTGGAACCATCGGCGCTAGTGCGCTTTTTATCGACCAGCGAAATAAATTAAAAGAGTATCTACCGGGCATTTCATAGTAAATCAGTGCGATCACAACCGTGTGAATACTATCGAAGACGAGTATAAGGTGTTCTACAGATGAGAGCAAAATTAGAATGAATAAAAAATAATGCTCCGGTTAATTTTTTGTCAAGTGACTCGTGATTAAATAAAAAACATTAATTAATTTTATGTGCTTCTTATGTCTCTCGCCGCCGCGACTACGAGACAATATATTAGGTCCTTACATATGAAATTGACGTTTTACCGTACTGGCAAATTTGATCTCAAATATCTTCTCTTTGGTTAGGAATTCCAAATCCAAATTTTTACAGCTATTTACTCGTGTATTCGTGTTTTGAAAATTATAATTCATTTGTTTTTTCCTCAATTGTTTTTTTCTTTGCGTCACTCAGTTTACAAAATGAAAAACTTGAAATATCGCGTTATTTACGAGTACGAGTTCCACCGTGGCACCAGTGCTGCAGAAACGGCTCGAAGGATTAATGATGTGTATGGCGACGGTGCCGCAAAAGAAAACACAGTGCGTTTTTGGTTCCAACGTTTTCGTTCTGGAAATTTCGACCTGCAGAACAAGCCCCGTGGACGGCCGGAGACCAAAGTTGATAATGAAGAATTGAAGGCTATTGTGGAAGCGGATCCATCGCAAATCACATCCGAGTTAGCTGCAGGCTGCGGTGTTAGTGATAAAACTGTTTTAATCCACTTGAAGCAAATTGGTAAGGTGAAAAAGCTTGAAAGGTGGGTACCTCACGAATTGAGTGAAGCAAATCAACAAACGCGCGTTGACTGCTGCGTTGCATTACTCAACCGGCACAATAATGAAGGGATTTTAAATCTTAAATCTGGCCAGACGATTACGGCAGATGTCTATTGTCAGCAACTGCAAACCATGATGGAAAAGCTAGCTGCTAAACAACCGAGGCTGGTTAATCGCTCTAGGCCACTGCTGCTTCATGATAACGCTAGACCACACACTGCACAACAGACGGCTACCAAATTAGAGGAGCTTCAATTGGAATGTCTAAGACATCCACCGTACTCTCCGGACCTTGCCCCAACAGATTACCATTTTTTTCGAAATTTGGATAACTTCTTGCAAAGGAAAAAATTCAACTCCGATGGGGCAGTCCAAACCGCCTTCAAAGATTTTATTGATTCCCTTCCGAATGGTTTTTTTAGTAAAGGGATCGATGAACTACCTATGAGATGGCAAAAGTGCATAGATAGCAATGGTACATACTTTGATTAAATAAATATATTATAATAAAAAAAAATCGACTTTATGTTCCTCCCATACTAAACGTCAATTTCATATGTAAGGACCTAATATTAAATTAATATATCAATGTTCATGTAGAAAAAAGTCACCCAGCCCCTAAATAAGTAATTAATTTGAACCTTTTGGGGTAGATGAATTTATTCCGCATAAAAACCCTGGTCCAAGTGTAGCCGGCTTACGCTGCCGGAAGGGTGCGATTAATATGAACCCCCTTTACACTTTGGGGGTGACCGACTGTTAATCTTCACGGGAAACAATTCAACAGGAACAAGATAATTCCGACAATGAATTCCCGCGACAGCTTCACACCGTGGGGACATCGGGGTCTGCATCAACAGTTATTTGTCACTCTGAAAGTCATTTGGGATCACCCACAAAATTAAAACTACCCATTTTGGCTTCTTTTAAAAACATCGATGTTAATATAACATTATTTGAAAATAAATTTAAAAGGACTTTGCAGAAGAGGAACGAAAGTAGACTGAATGCAGTGGAGATGAGATCCCTTAGACGTATGAAGACATTAGGAATGAATGTAAAGTTACTCTTATAATAATTAATTGAATTAAAAAAGGGTAGCTTGGGCGGTTTGGGCATGTTTAGCGAATGAATGAGGAAAGAATGGTAAGAAAGATATACAACGCAAGTGTCGACGGCGCCAGACAGAGAGGGCTACCGCGGAAGACGTGGCACTACCAGATCAACCAGATACTGAAAGATAGTCCCATCAGAAGCCTCGACAACCGTCGAGCTTAAGTGCGAAGATGTATGAATGTGGTTGAGGCGAGGGTTGTGTGTCAGGACGGAAGAGTGTGGCTATCCTCTCTGCTTGCCCCTACGGAGAAAGGGCGTGATGGCAAAAGTAAGTTATGTGAAAAATGGATTCGGTTATTTATAATATTTAATTTGCAAATATATGATAAATTTATTCGCTATGAAATGTCACATTAAATTATTAAAATTAAACTAAATTTAAAAATTTAAAGCAGATTTTTTCACAAGGTTTTATTAATTTCATTTAACTTGCATCAAATCAAATGAATTTTTAATTGTTGTTGTTGATATAATTGTAATTGTAATTGTAAGTTGATGTAATTGTTGATATAAATTACTTTGTTATGAATGATCGTTTAACGTTTTACAAAAGATAAGTCAGAAATATTGAAAATAATGCAAACTTTGATGTCGCTTACCTTCTTAACTATTCACCCAAAGTATATAGTATATAGTATATTTTCTATTCAAAATCGAATGAAGAAGACTCCCTCGAAGTTTTCGCTTCTAGCTCGAGACACCCAGTATCATATTTCCACAGAGTTATTTTGCGATTATTGAAGAAGTGAAAATATTTTTTACCGACGGAAAATAATACTAATTTAATTTGATACAAGTAAAAAGATATTATCCTCGCAAAGGCACTGAATACTGATCCAAAAGGATGCATGCATTT
This sequence comes from Agrypnia vestita, assembly GCA_016648135.1. Lineage (NCBI taxonomy): Eukaryota > Metazoa > Arthropoda > Insecta > Trichoptera > Phryganeidae > Agrypnia > Agrypnia vestita. The sequence continues at coordinate 14,965 of JADDOH010007947.1, read as the reverse complement.
TTTTTCAATTTTGTCCAGAGGAGTTGGTCACAAAAAAATATAATACAAAAATGGCACGTTTCAACACCAAGCCTATTTGTACTGTATATGCTCCCTAAGAATACTCGAAGGCTCTCACGGCCGTTATATTACGAGTCTAATAGAATTTCTTCCATTTTATTTTGCAGAGAGTTTGTTCTGTCGCGCCATTTTGGTTCACCTGCAGTGCTCATCAAAATGGAAAGTAATGCGATTGGCCACGACCAAGCAATACTGTGTCGTCTACGTATCGCACCCCCGTGCAAGACTATCATCATCACCTTTCCAAACAGGGGCTTAAAGCATTATAAAAAGAATCGTAAACTCACAGATTTTCGAACTAGGACAAAATATTAAATTTATACATTCGTCAATGTATTGATTCTATTTCTGCTGATAAAAGAAAATCACGAAAATGAAATATACAAAAAGGTTGTTGCTCATGGCAGAAACACAAGACGCGCTACAAATCAGACTTTTATTTTTCCAAGAATAACAAATAAATGTGGACTAAGGACACATGAATATTTAGTTCTTGAACATGAACAACAACAACAGTCAAGAGAATGGAACAGATGAGACTTCCCAGATCCGTTATGGCGGGATTCCGAGGAGCGCCGACCACCAGGGAGACCACCAAAGAGATGGAGAAAGAGCTGGACCAGGACTGACCTGTCAACACAGATCAAGGATCTAACGAAAGAAGAAGAAGAAGAAGCTCTTGAACAAACTACAAACAGACTACACCTTTCCTACAGGTCTAACGACTCCAAAGCCAGTGGCAGAACTATGAATTAATGTGATGTGTATCATTACAGTAATGATCATGAATTATTTGTTTGTTATATTTAGATTTGCTTATTTATGTATTATACATTTATATAAATGTGCTTAAATTTTTTTTTTCAATGAATGAAAAATGTAGTAACCTTGTAACATTAATTGTGAAAATATATAAATAAACGTTTTTTAAGATGTTTTGTGGGTCTAGTGATATTTAAAAAATGTAAAGAAAATAAATAGATAATTAAAAAAAATTAAGATAAATTATATAAGTCTCACAGATATGAAGGTATTTATATGGGAAACGTGTATGGAAGTCTTTATAGGGTGGCTCAGGCCTTACAACCTGTATGAGCAGATCACTTTACACAATGCAACCCTGCGTCAAGCATTGTTGCATTACTGTCTAGTGTGAAGCAATTCTTATAACTTTGTTAATTTCTCGTATAGACATGTTGGTGTGCGTTTGTGAATCGGCACACAACACATTCTTGGAGTGCCATGACCGAAAAATCGACCAGAGGTTTGGATTCTTGTATACTTAAATTTCATATTCCCCTGAAAATTTCTTTTACTTTCAAGAAGGAAAAAAACCGAAATACATCAAGTCGTTTCAAAATGATTTATTTAATTAAATTGTCTCCGGGCGTTCTTCGACACGAAATATTTTTTCATGTGGCAAATATGGAAAAAAAAACAATATGGCGTCATATTTTTTGACAAATAATTTAATATTTCTAAGTATTATATCTCATAATTGAAATGACATTGCGAGCTAAAAATAGTCGCGTTGGCCCAGAAATTGAAACAAAAAAAGTTGTGTAAATATCACGAAGCCTGAGCGAATCGTTTGCCAGGTTTTGCTGCTATGCTTTACAGTTACAGTATGTAATGTACAGTAATTTATGAAAATCTGGAATAATCTAAATTCGTACCGATGCAGAAACACTTGCACGCTTGTTTACACCGAAAGACTTTTCTGATCTCGGGGTTAATTACCCCAGCAGATGTCTCACCCGCCCCGGCCTGGAACAAGTTTATCCAACTTCATTAGCCATGCACGCAGCTAAAAAAGTTTTCACTAACAAACCTGGAATAACCGTCTGGTCGTTAATATTCCCGGGACTCCCAGTACGGGAAAAGGGAGGAAATCTTGGAGAGTTGAACAAATTTAGTTACACGTCCTTTTTATAGCAGGAGGATGTTTACTCCAGAACTCACCTGGTAAAATGTTACTTTTGGATTTATTTTTCATCTTGAAAATACTATTCGAGAATCCTATTATCTCATCAAAAAACTGCTGATCTAACTGTGCTGACCCTAACATTGATGCTGATATTCTTGCAGACACGTTATCTTCGTTCAAAAACTCACTCATACACAACATCCATTTTCTAAACGACGACATGAACCTATAGATCATTAAATACTAATCGCACAACACTCAAACACAAATATATAATATACATAAATGTACATGTGAAATATAATTAATTACAAAAATACATGTTACTAGAGCGTGCCGAAGACACTTGTAATTGGGATAATGGGCATAGTCTTCACTACAATGTTTATTATCTGAGTGTCATGTACCCATTATCCTGTTAGTGTCTCTAATAAATAAAAAAAAAAAAAGTATCTGTGTATATCACGGTGTAGACTTGTAAAAAGTCCCTACCGTTTGAATGAATATTTTACATAATATTGTCACGGAATGGCAAGCTAAAGGAACTGCGTGCTGTCCGAATTCCTTGTAATATGTCATAACTATCGAAACATCGAGAACGGTCTACAGGAATCTACAAAACCTTCCTGGAAAAGCCTAGAAGCAACGAGAACTTTGAACTAAACATGAATCTAGGAGGTTCGATAATCCAGTTTTCCAGGATATAAATAGCGCGGATCTAGATCGCCGCAGAGTTGTCAGTTGTGAATTGAGAAGCGATAAATAAAGAATAGCGATAAGTTTAATTCGTTTTAAGTGACTTTGTAAATTGTAAAATGGAATGCCACAATCTTTTGGTGTACTGTGGATTTCATGAAGGATCGCATCAATGTTTTTACTTTTTTCAAATTAAGCTAAACGCTTGTGCTTGAAAATAGGATTAACATTCTAGTGTCCTGGATTGGGCTCGAACCACCGACCACTGGATCACTAGGCGAGAGTCACAACCACTAGCTACTCAATATAGACTAAGAGCCAGCGATTGCCAGAATTTCGTTATAGTATCAAAGCTGAAATATTTTCTGTAGATGTACACTATAGTAGGTAAGAGGATTAGGATATTATGACTTTTGAGTTCGGAGGATTTTTGCAGATAACATGGAATGCAGGTACAAAAAATGAGTTATTAAAACCTAAAAATATCAAACCTGAATTTTTAATGTGTTTAACGGGACAATACCATACATTCATTTTAATCATTGCCAAACGCTTTTTCGCGGGTCACATCTTTCGACATAGGTACGCTTTGAAGCTCTATAAATAATAATGTAACAAATCTGAATTTAATATATTATTATATATATATATATATAATTAGATATATATATATTATTATATATATATGATATTATTATATTTATATATTATAGATTTATATAGTAATATATTATGTAGATATATATATATATCAGGGTCACTATTTAACAACAATATCCGATACCTTATATTTTAACGTTTTAGTTTTACTTAATTTTTTTGTACCTGTATTACCCTTTATCTGCCAAAATCACCCTCATTCAAATGTAATAATATCCAAACCTTCTTACCCACTATAGTATACACCTACAGAAAAAATTTCAGGTACTATCACGTATGGATCAATGATATTATGTATGGATCAATAAAATATATTACGATCCGTAGAAAATACACTTATATAGGATGCCACGCGCAGGCGGGGAGTATTAACTTAGTTAAACGAAATTATACCACCTATAAACAGTCAGGCTTCGCTCCAAGTTTCTAGGCTCTCAGGTCCTGGTGGGGGCGCCGGGCCTCCGGACCCCCTCAGCTCTCGGGGCTGATTGTAATTAAGGAAAACTACTTGTCCAAATGAGACGCCGGGTAATTAAATTATTTAAACAAAAAATAATGCACACGCGGGCGGCGAACCTGAGCCTTTTCTTCAATTCCGAATGTAATTCGATACGAAGATCTAGTTTGTTTATATTTGTTCGTTCCCTGCTTGTATGCGGCATTATCGGTTGGGGCGGAGTGTATTTAAAAAACCTAAATGCAGTAATAATGGCGCAATAAATAATTATTAATGTAATTTTTAAAAAATAACAACTTTCGAACAAAAGAATTGTTCAAAATGTTTCCAGTATCAAATGTGGAAGACATAATAAAGCAAGCTTATTTATAATAAACTCCCTATCAAAATTTAATAACCTTTTTAAAATCAAACATAAATCCATAAACTGCTAAAATATTCATTTAAATTTTTTTCTATTATATATTATCTTACTATCTTTAATACTACCCGTCTATACTAAATAATTGACATGCTAGTATTTATTTACAATATAAGAACTGAAGCTCCTTCGTCAAACACAAGACTTCTCTTTACTGACGAGGTCAACACGAATTTCAAAACAAACAATAAAAAATGTCAATGTAATAAATTACTATATAAGATTGCAATATGTACCATATATTAAATAAATAAATATACACTCACGGAAATGTACAAGGCCGCTATAGCGCAATTGGATAACGCGCCTACCCCGGATAGGATGAAATCCGTGGTTCGAATCCCGGTAGCAGACAAATATTTTTTCGTGGATTTGATTTTTATGTATGTCTTTCTAATTGATTAATTAATTTGGTTTTAAAAATAAATGTTTTTCACAACGTTACAACGTTAACGCCAAATCCAGCAAAAATATAAAGCTAAAGTGATTTGAGATAGGGTTGTGCGGAGGGCTTCTAAATTTTGCACCAGTAACTTCGGCTTCTTTTGCCAGCAGGTACCTTATTAATAATTTGTATTTGTACCTAAACCATGTTTTTCTGTATTTTAATGTAGTTAATATTTCACCTGTCAATAAGAGGTTCTGTCACTCTAGAAACTCGAGTAGTAAAGTATATAATATTTAACTAAAATCGAATAGAGTTAACGAAGCACCATTCCATCAATTTTAACGAATTACAGAAATTGTTTCAAGTTGGATTAAAGTAAGCGTTCTTTTAAAGCATAGATTTTTACGTTCTCCACCAATCAGACGATCCGTTTTCGTAAAAATCTATGCTTTAATCGACCGCTTACTTTGATCGAACTTGAAACAACCGGGCCTTAGACGGCGTGGAACCATCGCGAGAGCCTATTCGAGCAATTACATCTCTCGAAGGCTGCGATGCCATGCGGACCTTGCGGCCGTGGCTGGAAGCTGTAGGGGTAGTAGCGGAAGGTGTACTCACGTTGGAGTAGCCGTGGTGGTTATGGCGAGGAGGTCTGGGGCAGAGGCCGCGCGTGGACTGCATGTCGAACTGGCGAAGGGCTGAAACAACCAACATCTGCTCACAGGTTACTACATAAATACTTCGCAACATCGACATATTATGTTCATCAACGGACTATCAACTATACACCCGGGCACAGGAATTAATATTGTAAAAAACTTCGATAAAATCATAATATACGGTTTATATGATAACACAAAATGAAAGAATTTGAATTAAAGTGAAAAAGTTCGTCATGAAAATAATAGGCATGATGACAGATTTTGAAATAACATTCTATATTGTAAGTACACTTCTACTATTACCGATAATAACATTATTTCAGTAATAAAAGTTTTTACGCAAATAATTGCATTTTCATCTACATATTTTTAATTTCGCGCAAAAACGCCCGCAGCTGTCATTTCGTTTACGGGACGTCAAGCCTCAGTAAACATTGCATTGGTCTGTGGCAGCGATTCAAAGACACGGTGATGGGTACTGAGGCGTGACGTCATTCGCTCTGACCGGTGTTTAAGTTAAAATGGCGGATTGCACAATTTTATACTTTTATTTTATTGAAAATCTTATTAATCTCAATGTGTATATTAAAACTGGAACATTTTTTAGAATCCTTTCAAAATATTTTCTTCTCTAAAATCATTTATTCTTTAATTCTTTAATACTGTCATCATGCCTACTGTGACAAATGTCTATATGCTACAATACATGTTTAATCTAAAATCGATTATAAAATCATGTATTTATTTATTAATACACACCCTGATTTGGGCTTTTACATTTTTAATTTTAATATTTAAAAAAAAAAAAAATAGTGATGCGAACACGGAATTCGTGTCACATCAATATTCTTACTATTTTCAAATTAAGCTAAACGCTTGTGCTATGAAAATAGGACTAACTTGCTTGTCTGGAGTGAGATTCGAACCTACGACCTTTGGATCACGAGGCGAGAGTCCTAACCACAAGACCAACAAGCTACTCTTACATTACATTACATTATATTAAAAAACAAGGAGGCATATAACTATGTAAGTACATAGGAATAAAATGACAAAAAATGAGATAATATTAACAATATGAATACAAAAAGTCGAGAATAACCATAAGTAAACAGTAGATATAAATGGAGAAAATTACCAAACAATTAAAAAGATTTAAGAAGATAAATACAACAAATGATGATAAATATAACGAAGATGAATAGATGTTTCTATTCAATGTATATAGTTTACGAGCATTAAATATATCAACAGAACTGTACTGATTACATAGGCGATGCAATCTATCTATAGGCGAATTCATAATGCAGTTAGTGCGGCCTTCGTAGCCCAGTGGGTATGGCACTGGCCTCCTACACCGAGGGTTCCAGGTTCGATTCCCGGTGAGGTCACAATTAATCATGTGATTTACTCAAGCTTGGGTGTTTTGCGATGTGTTTCGCTTCTGTAATTCGGCATCTTGGCCTTTTGAAGCGTAAATAAAAAATAAATAAAAATAACTCGCTCTGACGCGAAACAGACCGTCCAAGTACCCGGTAAGTAATCATTTGTAATAACTCGTAGCCCAGTGGGTATAAAACTGGCTTCTCATACCGAGGGTTCTAGGTTCGATTCCCGGTGAGGTCACAATTGAAGACGAGGCTATTTTTTTTTATGGGAAAATAGATAAATCATTTGTAATAACTTGTAGCCCAGTTTATATCATCACCCGTTGATGACAACATCGGTAGTTGTCGAAACTAGTTGTGTAGTGTTAAACTCATTAGTGATCTTAGACAAGTAATCTATTTATATATAACTCGTAGCCCGGTGGGTACAACACTGGCTTCTCATACCGAGGGTTCCAGGTTCGATTCCCGGTGAGGTCACTATTGGAGACGAGACTGTTTTTTTATGGGAAAGTAGATAAATCATTTGTAATAACTCGTAGCCCAGTGGGTACAACACTGGCTTCTCATACCGAAGGGTTCCAGGTTCGATTCCCGATGAGGTCACAATTAGAGACGAGGCTATTTTTTTATGGGAAAGTAGATAAATCATTTGTAATAACTCGTAGCCCAGTGGGCACAACACTGGCTTCTCATACCGAAGGGTTCCAGGTTCGATTCCCGATGAGGTCACAATTAGAGACGAGGCTATTTTTTTATGGGAAAGTAGATAAATCATTTGTAATAACTCGTAGCCCAGTGGGCACAACACTGGCTTCTCATACCGAAGGGTTCCAGGTTCGATTCCCGATGAGGTCACAATTAGAGACGAGGCTATTTTTTTTATGGGAAAGTAGATATGGAAGTCTATTTTTTGGGTCTTCATAGACTTACGACTTATCGTACGGCTTACGACTTACGACTTATCGTACGGCTGGCTTAAGTGATCACTTTACACAATGTTACATTCACCAATTTCACCCACACTACCACATCAATAAAACTTTTGAATGTTGTATGTTTACCTTGCATACCTTGCTCCGTATGTGGGTTGTAATGACAAAGTTTTCGACTGCAGATGGCGGTAGTAAAAATACATATTTTTAACGGGAAATGCACTCATATTAATGATTTCCAGAAACTTTTCACGCATAATATTCGGGCTACTGTTTTACAATATTACCTGATACCTTATATATTAATTTTTATCTGCCAAAATCCACAAAACTCAAATCAAATCTAACTATCCGAACTTTCTTACCTCTACAGAAAACATTTCAGGTTTGATACTATAACTGTCCGTCACTGGCTTCTACTCTAAAGTGGCCAACAGCTAGCGAAGTTCCCCCAACTCGCGCGATAGTCCTAACTCCGAACACGGAGCGATATACATTTCATTACAAGTTGATTTGAATTACCGCCATTGATACACGAGTAGTTAGCAGCAGAGCAGGGAAAGTTCCACAGACGTGCAGGGCTTGATTCAATACCGATCGTATGTTGTGTCTAGGGTTGCCACCCGTACTCTATTATAAAGTATTGTTCGTTATAATTTAAAATATGTTTTATTTTACTTTGTAATACACACACAATATGAGTTATTAAATTACAACTATAGTTTCGAGAGGAGCAGTCCCTCTCATCATCAGGTGTAGATAATAACTAACTTAAATACAAAATTTATCAATCTAATTGGGTAGGTCAGGGAGTCAGGGGGGCGCGCGGCAGGGAAGGGTATTTTTTTCGCCGAACAGCTCTAGGAGTGGTGAAGTGGACTGAAATGTGATATTATTTATTAATGTGTTTACAGAATTTAAAATTTTTAGGATTTCAACGGTTTCCAAACTATTCATTATCCATCGTCTATGAGGAACCGAGTGGAGTAATTTTAATTTGTGACTATCGAAAGAATGATTGGTGTTAATTATATGATTGGCAAATTCGGAGAAATTGTTATTTTTTAAGCAGCGGCGATGTTCTTTTATGCGTGTATTTAAGTTTCTAGTGGTTTTCTAACATACCTATTTTTGTTTTTGAATTTAGAAGAATTTTACCAATATTATTGTTTGTGTAATAAGCTGGTCTAATATGAGTAGGGAAGCAATTTGTAATTTTATTAGAAATCGGACCATTGTGTGTGTATTACAAAGTAAAATAAAACATATTTTAAATTATAATGTTGCACCACGAAGTATCTGCCAAATCTTTCAATGATATTGTACGTTATTTCGGGTAATTATACTCTATACTTTATGAGAACAATAAAGTACGCGAGAACACTTTATTTCGCATGATTTGATTTCTCTGGGATTCGCTTTACTTATAACATACAAAAAAAATTGATCGCAGAAATTTTTGCGTAAAACGGAACGAGAGAGTTACCGGGGTCGATGACATTATCGATCGTTGCCGAATAAGTTCGATAATAGACAATATACCCTGTGGCAGTCGCCACATAAACGCTCATTTTTTAATGCAACCTAACCTCAAATGTCAATGTCATTGTAAAAGTTTCTTGTTTGTTTTATGTAAGGCGGATTGAGTGCAGTTAAAATACGATTAATTGGTTTTATAGAGTTTTTTATGTGATGAATAGCAAATGGCGAGACGAAAGAAACAAAGCGTCTCTGAATCTGATAAAAATGAATGACTTATTTACTATAACTTAAATAATATTTACTGCAAACATACTGTGCAGTTGTTTAGTAGTGATAATTATTTGTTAAAAGTTGCTAAAAGTAATGAAAAATATGTTTTTAAGCAAAATAAAAAAGTAAAATAAATCGTACTTTATGTTGACACAATATACTTTTTTTTTATCTTTAATAACCAATTTTCTTTATTTGCACAAAAAAAGATGGCAACCCTAGTTGTGTCTGACGTCTTTTGTGGGTCTATTGACGATTAAACCAAACAAACAAACACACGCAAAAACAAAACGTTCACTAAGTTCTTTATCTGTCTGTCATTTACATATTTTCTTGAATAATTGTAAAAGAATTCTGTGGTGACATTATTAATATAACTAGCCGTACGCCAGTGAAAAGTCACTGTAATCTGGTGAGCGATCGTTGACTATTGCTGGAGCTATTGCGTGATGCGCGCCGATTGCGTGTCACACTCTAATTATCTAAAATTGTAATTCCAGCAAGTTACTGACAGACAGCGAAATTATTTTTTAGATTAATATGAATGTACTTCGTTTTCAGCACTTATTTGTTGAAATTCCAACATTTATTTATCGTCTATACATAATTTTTTTAATTTAAATTTTCTAGTATACATTGTATCTTGATGAAGGGGTCATTGGCCCCATAACACGTTAGTATTTAAAAAAAAAATTGGTGAAACAAAGTACATTCTTAATAATTATATTACATATAATTGAGACTGAGAAATTATGCTTGCAAGAAAGAAAATAGCCGAAACAAGGCATTAGAAGTCAAAGTACTTTTCTTATTCAAAATATGGAAACAAAAAAACGGCATTTTTACTTATTTTTTGACAGTTGAATAGAAATTTTTAAGGACCATAGCTGATGTTGAAAGCTTAAAGTATACCGTGCACCATATCTCATAGCGGAAATGTCGAAATAGTCACGATTACATAATTCCAGATGGAATAAGCTAAGATTTTTTGAAACACCAGTTATATTTATTTTCAAATCCAACCGGGTTTCGCTACGACCGTAGTTTCTTCATGGAGAATCTTAACTTTAACGTTAAGATTCTCCCTGAAGAAGCTACGGTCGTAGCGAAACCCGGTTAGATTTGAAAATAAATATAACTGGTGTTTAACTAAGTTAGTTTTATTTATATAAATTATAATGTATCACCACCAAGTGTTTGCTTCCTTCGAAAATTTAAGATTTTTTCTGTATGGCACAAACAAACTTTCCGCATTATAATTAAGATAACTGAATTTTTCTTTCAAACCTCTAAACCTCTTAGTTATAGTTAAAGGATGATGATAGTGATAGTATTGAACACGTAAAAAGTGGTCCATACACATCACTGCAATCTAACTGAGCATAGGAGCAATATTGATCATGTCGAAAAACTCGTGTAAATTTTTATAAGTTCGATAAAAAAGTCTTGAATAAAAAACAATAGAGTGAATGACATCCTCAGCGCGGGATAAGTAAAAATTCTGTAAACAAAATTATAAATGTAAAAAATTTATACGTATCTACTTAAATAAAACTTACAAAAATATATGTATTATTGCACTTTCTACAATATTTATTTTTAATACTTCAGTTATTGTCCCGTTATTGTAAATAACAAACATCAAACAAATATTTTTTTATTTTAGAAAATTTGAAACGGTCAACACAGTAAATCGATTATCAACAAATAATTGCGATATCTTTATGTGTTATACCAAACATTCGTGTTATTAATATCCCTCTCATACATATTTATTATCGGGATACATAAAAATGGCGGAATTTGGGAATTAGCCAAAACTATCGATGTAACGATCGTGATATCATAATATTGCGAAAATTCTTTCCAGATTCCAAACTCTAGCCACACTAAAAATCAACGTTTCCCTTGTGAGTTTACGCATAACGTTATGAAAACATCCTTCGCTTTGCAACTTCATCATCCGCCCGACTTAGACGCGCTGCACTAACCAGCATTTTATTTATGATAATTTTTCAGATAGCCTTATTTTATATATTTATACTAATGCAATTATTGAACGTATTTTTTTTTTAAAAATGCGAATACGCAATGCGTGTCGCATCAATTTTCTTACTATTCTCAAAGTAAGCTGAACGCTTGTGCTATGAAAATAGGATTAACTCTCTGGTGTCCTGGAATGGAGCTCGAACCACCGACCACCAGATCACTAAGCGAGCGTCATGACCACATGACATGACAGATGATGAATCTTTGATAAAAAATAACAAAACGAATCACACCGATCCATCGAAAAATCCCTTCTATTGTATATTAATTTATATGTATTTTTATTTCTTTGATATATATTCTTATTCTATTGCATCATAACCCTTTTCTTATATCGTCGCTGTATATATAATTAAGCCTATGTGCCGTTTAATACATTCTCAGATTAATTAATCAATTTGTCAAGTATTCATATAAATAATATCTCTATTATTCATATAAATAATAGAGATATACTAAAAAGAACATTGCCTTTCATCTGGCAAGTCTGCCTAGTAAAAAATATTTTTTATAAATCTAGTCTGTGCAATATTTTTTAAAACTGTTTCATTCGTTTATCTCAGAATGTACTAAAACGGCACATAGGCTTGATTATATATACAGCGACGATATAATGTAATCGGATTCAACCATTAAGAAAACTATTAAATTGTTAATTATAACTGCACTATAACAAGTTTCACCAAATGGGGCGTAATAACCTAAATGTAAAAAAATTGTTATAATGCATAAATAAATAAAAATATTGTTAAAATTGGTTATTATTATCCCAGCACAAAATAGATGGGACTTAAGACTAAACATTCACTGCAAATGCATATTTCGTTTTTTACGAAAATGTGGGTTTTTATTATTAATTTATATCAGAATGTATATTCTAGATTGCATTTTTTAAAGGAAATAATTTAGATGAAACCTTTGTTATTAAATAAAAGTAATAAACTGAACATTATTTATAATAATTAAGAAAATATAAGCATTAATCGACAGGCCGCGGCCAAAAAAATCGTTTTTAGTGTCCTAGGCGGCGCAAAGTTTTATTGAATATTTATATGTACCCTTAATATTGTTACGTGGCGTGGCTCGTTCGAAAAATGAAATGGCACAACTCGTAAAATAAATCTTTTATTATCGCTTGTACATTATCTCTCACATTTTCAATCGCTCGCAACGCAATCTACTGCTATTTTTTTATTCAAACACAAAAGAACAGCTCTCTTTTGTTTTTCTACTTGGGTAAGAACCCTTCCATTTCTTCGCTATTTATAAATCATGTTAGTTCTTATTTCAACCACTGGGCATACCGGCCTGCCGTTCTGCGCATGTAACACTTTTCTATGGAACTGTCAAATGTCAACGAACAGCTCGTTACACAGCCTCCCTCTCTCAATACTGTTCGTCCCGAACAGGATCATTGTTGTCCCCATGAGATCTCCAAATTCCCATGCTGCCACACTCCAATACACGAGCGCGTGTTCTCACATCTATCTCAATCGTCATTGATTCATTTTCTTTTCAGCTTATCGCGTGCCTCAATTCGCTTCTTCGTTGCACGGAACCTCTCTGCTTCCTCGAACATTTCTTTTTTTTTTAAATCCTCAGCAAAAATGATTAGCAATCCAGATCGATACTTGGAAGTTCCATCCACCTGGGTCAAAGACGAGCACGTTACGCTTGCCCTTTGAATTTGTGTTGAACTCGTAAGCCCGCGCCGCCACAGTGAGCTCATTGATGATCTGCAGCACGTTGAGCTTGACTGACCTGACCACATTCCTGATAGCTTGTCGCTGAGAGTCACTGAAGTAATCTGTCATAGCCAGAACTGCTTCCTTCACACTCTGGTCCACGTATGCTTCGGTCGTCTGTTCCATCTCGTCCAACACCATGGGACTTATTTCATCGGGAGAGAGTTTCTTGTTCTCCCCTTTGTACCCTACTTGCACCATGGGCTTGTCCTCCACGGTGACTACGCACAAGGGCCAGGGCTCTATGTCCTCCTGTATCTTGAGTTCAGTGAACTCGTGCTGCTCGATGTCGTACACAGTATTGCTGAGGTCCATCGCAAACTGGTCCTCGGCCACATTTTCCATCGTCACCTGGTCCTCAGCCGCATTTTCCGTCGTCAGCTGGTCCTCGGCCACATTTTCTACCGCCACCTGGTCCTCAGCTGCATTTTCTATCGCCACCTGGTCCTTGGCCACATTTTCCATCGTCACCTGGTCCTCAGACGCATTTTCCATCGTCACCTGGTCCTCGGCTGCATTTTCCATCGCCACCTGGTCCTCGGCCACATTTTCCATCAGCCTCTCACTATCGACGAAGATCATTTCTGCAGGTGTTGTCCCATTTCCTTGGTCATACCTAATGTTTGAGGGCGCCGCCGTTTCGTACTGCCTGTGGTTGCTATCCTGTAAACATCGTTCGTCGAATGTAGAAGGCTTTTTCCCTGTCGACCCTGTAGCATTCTCTACTTGAACCTTCTGGCAATTTCTTACTTCATCCCGGAGTTTCTCGATTTCATGTCGTGTCTTTTCAGCGTAACGTTTTACGTCTTGTCGAAGATCCTTGATATCTTCTTGAAGATTATTGACGTCCAGTTTAGTGATCTGCAATCCTTTTTGTTGCTTGTCAACACTTTCCCTAAGCTCCTTGATGCCTCCTAATTTGACATCCAACAACATTCCCAATTTTTGCTCCTGTTCTTCCTTGTCTTCTTGGCGTTTCCGCTCCTGTTCTTCCTTGTCGTCTTGGCGTTTCCGCTCCCGTTCTTCCTTGTCTTCTTGGCGTTTCCGCTCCAGTTCTTCCAGCATCTTCATTATCATATCGCATTCCGCATCCGAAAATTCCTCCATGGTTGCCATTTCTTCCTGTGCCACGATCTTCACGTTGATTTCTTAAAAATCTCCCGAATCCCGCTTCTGACGCCAGTTGTTACGTGGCGTGGCTCGCTCGAAAAATTAAATGGCACAACTCGTAAAATAAATCTTTTATTATCGCTTGTACATTATCTCTCACATTTTACAATCGCTCGCAACGCAATACTACTGCTATTTTTTATTCAAACACAAAAGAACAGCTCTCTTTTGTTTTTCTACTCGGGTAAGAACCCTTCCATTTCTTCGCTATTTATAAATCATGTTAGTTCTTATTTCAACCACTGGGCATACCGGCCTGCCGTTCTGCGCATGTAACACTTTTCTATGGAACTGTCAAATGTCAACGAACAGCTCGTTACAATATGTTTTTTATACGTACAGAGACTTCATTACCTAGAACCGTACTAAGGAAATTAAGAAATATTTAATATTAATCAAGTTATAATGTTTTAAATTTGCAAGAAATTTTTACGTTTTTTGTTGATTTTAAAACGCTTTTTATTTATATAAAGAGATGATTTTAAACAGTATATTCTATTTATTTCCGTATTTTGAGGCTTTACTCACTAAATAAAAGTTAGTTTTTTTATTATTATTACTTATCGAAATATGCATTTGCAGTGAATATGCCGCCTTAATGTATTTGCGCACCAAATAACGCTTTTTTGGCTGAAAGCAATCATACGTACACGAA